>OMPJ01034796.1:0-11646 GCA_900312935.1 Carapus acus | reverse complement strand
AAACCCAAATAGGGTCCTGACAGAATCCATCCAATTTGCCCACCCGCTGTTAAAATATAAACCCTCGACTGGGTTTGGGGCAAGAGTTCAGGGGGAATGGGTGGAGGAAGGTGTGTGTGTGTGTGTGTGTGTGTGTGTGTGTGTGTGTGTGTGTGTGTGTGTGTGTGTGTTGTGGGCACGGGATATGTGAATGGGATAAGAGTTTGTATGGGCTGCTACAGGAAGCCCCCTGCCAGCCTAGCAGGTGGGGAGCAACTCTTCTTTTCATCGGTCCGTCAGTCCATTACAGGTTCTTTCTGGCTTGCCATCCTTTATCAGAGCCTGGCCTGTGGAACAGGACCACCAATCATTACAATGGTACAAATTATTTAGTGCGCACATGATTCACCAAAGTACTTTAGTCATTTTAACATCATCATAATCTTGCAAGTAGAAAAATAGATATCCTCTAAATAACTCACAATCATAACCAACAGTTACAACATGATTCAAATGACTGTCATCATGATCCAACTTTAAAGCAATTACATTGATATACCCAATCAATCCATTGTAAAGACCGAAACCTGTTCGCTATTCAAGTGCTAGCACCGCTCATTAAAATAAATGGCGGCGGCAATGCTAATGCTAATGCTACAAACAAATCAACTCACCAGTCCCCTAGCGCTCGCTTGTCCATCACAGGATTTGGCTCAGCCGTATAATGCGGCAAAGGCCCCCTTAAACCAAACATATACCTCGTGAGCGCTGCTTACAATCAGAAATAGCAACGGGTAATCGAAATTGAACCGACCTGTAGCTTGGATGCGTGCCGCCTTCCCAGTGCTCTCTCACCGACAGTCCTAGCGGCTCGCTTCTTAAAGGAACGCAGTTGGTCGCACCGACCCACGTGACTACTCAGGTGAGCAGGTGACCAACTCGCTGAATCCCGCGAGAATCGGCTGGAAAAATGTGGGAGTTGAGATGTTTCTCACCTTGGCTATGACGGGCACAGCGTTCGTGACCCCCCACTCTAAGAGAGGCATACATTCCACAGTAACTGGATCGCAAGATCAACCCACCTACCCACCTGCCTGCCTTTCTGACTGCCTACCTACCTACCTACCTACTGACCCACCAACCTACCTTCCTGCCTACCTAGATTCCAAACAGCAAATGTTTGGTTTACTCAGCACCTGCTGAACCTCTCTACGAACATGTTACAGCTTCTAAAACTGTCTCCCAAGCACCATCTCCACCTGTCCCTCACATGATGGTGAACAGTATAGCACCCGGGATGGTGTCTGAATCAAAATCACTGGCTTTCCTCTTCAGTAATCTACGTTTACTTTGATGACTTCATTTTTAACGTGCGCCGCTCCCACATTCCGCTGCCTCTACCAGTGCTTGATGGCAAGATTGTATGAGTAACCACATAAATGGCATGACTCCTGCTCTACTTATTGAACCTCACTAATCATGGTTGCAAAACCCTCAGACACCTCTCATCATTGCACTTCAGCCCCGCCAGGAGTTTCTGGGGATTTAGTAGCACTTTGTGTCACTTTGGACAGGGTGTGTGTGTGTGTGTGCGTGCGTGCGTGCGTGTGTTCTCGTGTGCGCTTGTGTACACATATGTGTGTGTGTGTGTGTGTGTGTGCGTGCGTGAATGTACCCCATCTGCCATGCAGCAAAAATCGCACAGCACCAGCTCCGGATGCAAGAGATGAATGAGGAGGGAAGCTTCGGACAGGTCAGGGCTATGAAAGCCAGTCTTATCGCCCAAATCAGATCCACATCCCTCCCGCTGCTGCAGCCTCTCGTCCGGCACCGCAAAACCGCCACAGCCCCACCCACACCTCACCGCATGTACCGCGGCCATTCCGGACCCGGCAGGATTCTCAACAAGTTGAAGACCTGCAGAGAAGAGAGGGAGGAGGGGCGAGAGGACTTTGGTCCTGGTTTGGGCTCCAGGGTCGAATGACTCAATAACTCTGCAACTCAGTTGTTAGGGAATTCCCATTTCAATGTGTCTGAATATGAACCCAAGTTGTTGAAGTTGGACGGAGTTCAACCAAGGTCAGTGAAGGTCAAATGTCACCCCAGTCTTCTCCCACATCTATGAGTTTGTCGTGATGAAGACATGCCTCCCAAATTAGGGAGCTGAGCTGCAAAGTGTTAGATTTAGTTAGTTAGTTAGTTATTTTTCTTAATTGTTCTTTACTTTACGACTTTGATAATGTGTTTCTGAAAACATTTCTGTCCTGTTGTTAATTCACATTGCAATTATGGACACAAATGACAACAGTAAATCTTCCTGATTTAAAGCAGCACACTGTAATCTAACACACTAATTTAATTCAGGGAGCTAATGAATGGTGCATTAGTTCTTGGTCAAACACGAACTTCAGTTTTGTTTCAAAGTCAAAACGTTCTCAAAATGAATCAGACTTGTACCACAAAGAGTGTGTGTTTCGATTACTGTCTCCTGTCAGACATTGTCAGACATCCTGAGTACCGGGAACAGAAAATTGTGATTATTCATGAGAACGTTTACAGTGTTACTCTGGATAAATCCTGAAAACAAGGCAACGGAAACAAACAAGAAGAATTACGCACACACATGCACACACAACTGTTAATGCATAATCAGAAGCTGATGGACAACCTCATTAAGTGTAAACAACAACTAAACACGAATAATTGAGGTGGTGAGTGAGTGCGCTTGGAAAATAAGAACACAGGGGCGAAATCAGTCACAACGCTATTAGTAACTACGAGTTATGATCCAAGAACGTGAACAATATAAATAATGCAGCTGTTGCAACTCTGTGTGGTCTGCACATACGGTCATAAATGTTGCTGGGAAATTAGCTAGTAATCACATGATAATTGTTACTACTCCATCTGAGCTCACATGAATGTGTACGCTGAGGGTTAGGAGAGGGAAGGGGTTTCGAATTCAGCTCAAGGCCCAAGAAATGTCACAGGGCTGCCCCCTGTCAGTGAGTGGGAATGGCCAGCAAGAGAGAGAGGCGCAAGCCGTAAAGATTCTGTTGATGTCCGGTTAGTTGTTAATCTATAGAGGTGCCACGCCTTCTTTGGTAAAAATGTTGCTCCGTACAGCGGCAGTTACGTCCATCAAACGAGTCATCAACCCTGGACGATGTGCACTGGCCTCAGTGATGCATGTTTACACTTCCTGTAGGAAAGTGTTTTATGCATAATCCCCCCCATTGCACGGACATAAATGGCGGGAGGAGACATCAACTGCGATTCATGGGAAAGTTTTCTTTGAGGTATGGTGATGCCTGGCACGACGCCCAAAGCTTGACTGATAAACTCTTAGCAAAAGGAAAAACCAGTTACACCATGATGTCATGGTGGAATACTTCTGTGTGATTTTATCCGCAAAGAGGCACAATCTGCCGTGGTCCATGCAGAGAGGGGAGACTTGATTAAAAAATCCACTGGGCACAAGATCTTGCCTAACCTTGGGTGCATGGCACAGCAGGAAGGGATAAAAGACTATCTATTGATGGGGTAGAGGTCAGAGAGACACCAACAGAAATGAAAACGATATCTGCAACCTTGTTTTCCGCTTGTGTGCTTACAGACAATAGGAGAGACGTGCAATACACATGCTCTCAGTGAGGAAGGCTAGAAAAATGCGCAGCAGAGGGAATGAAGAGGGAAACAGCAGGATGGGAGACACATTGTTTGTCCAACCTCAAGGGACACACAAGGTATTCCGTAAGCAAGGACATTTCAGGACATCATGACGGGACACCTTTAAGTGTACAGGAAATTTCGGATATTTAGGGATAAAAGCAAAGTGGACAATGAATGTAAAGTCTCTCATGACATTTTCTGAATGAATGCGCTGATGAAGAAATTGCATCAACAAGGCGGACAGACAGGTGAAAAACAACAAATCTGGAATTACAATGCAAAAGTCTTTCCTAATCTCTGGGGTAAATAACCATCTGTCACTTTTTGTTTCAACAACAGCAGGAGTTGTCCGAGTTGAATGACTTCCAACATGGTCTTAGAGTGGATTTGTTCAAAAATAGAAATGGTAGACATGTTGTTGTCAGGAAAATTAGCTGAATGTTTAGCCAATTCCTCCCGTCACCGTCAGAGGATACATCAGACAGAGGCAAATCCAAGGCAAAGCAATCCAAGTCTTGAATCTTGCAGAAAGAGAGACAAGTACAGACAGTGGTGCAGTCCTAGCTCTGCTTAAAGGTTGTTTAACTCAGTGTTCAACCGGTGTGCCACGGCCAAAGTAGTCAGGTGCACCCCTGCCCTCCATCGACAACTACCCGTCGCTATGTTGTTGTCATTAGAATGCTGAAAATAGCAAATAAACACATAAAGACAGCAAAGCCACTTAGTGAGGAATCTTGGCTACCATCCTAAAAAATAGTCTGACCCCAATCTCTCGCTGGGACCTCTGATGAGCTCCTGTTCTTTGTAATGGACCTCACAGTGGCACGAGGGTAAAGCAAGCACATCATTTAAAAGAAAAGACGAAGAGAAGCATCTGTCTGGAATTACAAAGAATCCATCCGTCGTCATCAGGGTTAGGCAACATCTGGCTGATAATGAGATGGAGGTAGGGTGAACCAAGGCTTGGACGGGGCCATTTGGCAGTGGATACACGCCAGGAAACCGAAAACCATTCAGCACGTAAATTCTGTGAAGCTAAATCACTATTTTTACAACTGACCTATGTGATTCCTGATTCCACATCAAGGTTTATTTGACCCTGAAAGACCAACAGCGTCTACAGAGCATAAGTATCAAATGTGTTTGATATTTTGGGATATGACAAGTGTCAGCCAACTGGCAGCCAAGTGGAGCGATGAGGACATCATTTGTGTGTTTACAACATCCTTTGGAGGAGTTTGAAGAGATGGAAATTAGACTGAGGGGCAGTAAGGGAGATTTTGAGTGTATATGTGCTAGCTGCTCTTGGATATGATGTGTGCTTTTTTTGATTGGCCAAACACGAGTCACGTGTCAGCAGCCATGCTGCGGAGTGTCCTTGCCACTGACACATGGTCAGTGGAGGCATAATAGTCATGGCAACAGCTGCTCACCTAAAGGGACCGGCAGCTCTTGATGAAGAACCTGAACCAGCAGAGTAAATGAATTCAGTCATAAAGCTGTGAGCCAGAACACTTTCTACAGATGGCACCAACCATGTGTGTAAGTGCACACGTGTGTGTTCTTGCGGGCCGAATTTCTCCAACACACACACAAACTCAAAATGACTTGGAGGAAGACAAGGCAAATAAATCTAAATTGAGCCAAAGTAAAAAGAAAAACATGCTGCCAGCAAAATGGCAACAATATGATACTGATGAATGAAAATTGGCAGTCAATTTCTCCCTCAATTTGATGTGGTGGTACCACAGCACTGCCCTCCAGTGGCATCTGCCGTAAATTGAAGCACACACTAGCAACATCAATTGGTTATTATGACATAAATTTTCACTTATAAACTCTGGGTATCATTTTACAAAAAACAGAAAATAAAATAAAATAAGAAATAAAAACTTGCACTGTAGCTATGCGGCTAAAATCTACAAAGACGTGGCTGCATCACTCCAAATGTGACATTTCCCTGGAGTTGAGACATTTAAATTAACTGGCTGAATCTGGCTGCTTCTCTCATTCTTCCATCCAGAATAAGCAAAACCCTCAGCAAGCAAAAATGAAAAAAGGACAAATACCACAGAGAAAATTAATTAAGCAATTTTATTTGCAATTATAACTCCATTGGCTGACACTGACACTCCCCCACATACATTAAAGGGCAGAGGCTGAATTCAATTACCACCGCTACCTTGATCAAACTCGACTTGAGATGGGAAGGTTTAGTGCACCAATAAAAGCAGGAATTTCACTGTCAATAAAACACAGCCAAGGTGCTTCAGGGGAAATTGAGATGAGCACAGATGAGAAAGAAAAAAATGGGAGTCATAGGAGCCGTAGGATACAAATGTTGAAAACTACAACACAGTGAAAATTAGGTCAAGGTGAACACAAGGACACACTGAAGCAAAAATGAATCCTAAAATTGTGTCAAAACCATGGGTTTTCCCTCAAACACAAAGGGATGCAGTGTAATTGCACCTCAAAATGTGAAACTGTATTGAACAATACAATCTGGATTAAGTTGTTTGACTATATATTTCTATTTTGGGGGTGCAAGAATGAGTGTGAACTGGAAGGAACTTGCTGCAAGAGCCACAGAGCCAGCGCAAAACAAACATAGCAAATTCAAATCAACGTTCATTTGTAGTTGGTGCTCCATCATCCAGTTGTCTGATCGGATCACGTTGTCCTGAAGCAGCTCGGCACAGTCATTTCGGTCTGCAGAAGAGTGAATTACATCATTTAGCCCCACAGACACAATTTGTGAAGGAAGGAGAGAAGGGCCGAGCAAAATGCACAGGACAAAACACAAGAAAGAAAAAACGGTGTGGAAATGAAGACAATGCTGCTTTATTCCAGACTGGGACAGCAGCCAATTACACAGTTGTCTCAAGTTGAAGTTGTGAGCACTTGTACTGTACTTGTAGGTTGTGTCTCACCAACTGTAACAAAAGCAGTGAGGAGTCGTGATAATCCTTGCCGTGAAATGGTGTCAAACAATACTAAAATAAGTCACCCACCAGTAGAGATGTGCTGAAGGATGTCACATTGCTTCTCAATCAAACTTTGATCTTGATTCTTGCATTTAGAATTGTTGTAGTGGTTGCATAGTTGCAAGTGTATAGTGGTCACTCACATTTAAAACGTTAAAATGTACATAAGAACACTCTTAGACATTGCTCCTTGTGCCTCACCCCTGAGGCAAATAGGAATCAACAAAGAAACATCTCACATCTTGTTTGCAGCGATTCCCTTGAAACTATGGAAAACAAAAGCAATGACACAACAATGAAAATTTATTTTCTCTCTCTGGTTTGATCAATGAGCTTTTATTGAATTTCTGGATCATAAACACAATTGAAAGAGAACAGCTGGTCATAACATTAGAAAACCAGCGTCTCAATTTGTGCAGACAACATGTAAAGCAACGCCCTTTGTCAAGGTCACGATGTAGTTTAGAGCATGTCTCTGATTGTCTGCTGATTAAGGAAAAAAAGCAAGAGGCAAATGGAAATTTAACCAAAGAAACAAATAAAATGTGAAAAGGCACATTTCACAACTCAATAAGAGTCATCCAGAACATCCACCCACCCTGACAGCCAAAGCCCGTCATAAATCTTGAGTAACCCATCTTGCTTTCAATCCCCACCTCATTTCACTCCAAGGGTGTGTAAACATCTCTTGAGAGAGGAAAGTCATTATAATCACAACGTTAGGATGATGCTACAGAGTGGCAATTCTTCCGTCCCTCTAAACCTGCCAACAGGAGGAATGAAAATCTGTTAGATTCTCCTTTGTAACAAAATGGATCATTGGAGACTTAAAACCTGTGCAAAGTCCACCATTAACTCCATGTCACAATTAATGGACAAAAAACACGAGGTATACAAAGGGAACCGCTGTTTTCTTGAAAATGTGTGTCCAAACTGGGACCATGCATTAAATCTGAGATCCTGATATCACAGCTGGAGCAAACTCCAGAGATATAAGAACTTACTCTATTGCTCTACTCAATACTCCAGATAAACTTTTTTCAGGACGACCAGCAATACCTTTGCTTTCTTAAATCTTTGAAGGGAAGCCGATGGCCTGTTTTGGATGCTGTAATTGCCAGGCAATATTTACAATAAAAAAAGGCAAGACATTCAAGGTGGATGCTTCCATCAGATGATTTGCCCTGAATGTTGTGAAATGTGAGAACACGAAATATGCGTGTTGTAAATGAACAGAGGTGATGCAATGTGAGAAGAAATGGTCAAGTGCGGGTTTTGCAAAGGCTGCAACTATCACAGCATCATTCAATTTTGCTTACTGTGCACAGTTTAAGTTCAGATATTGTAGATCACCATCAGGTTGACAGGTTTCAAGGTGTGCGAGTGTGTATGTGTGTGCGCACATGTGTAAGAGAGATACATTGCCGGGTTGACAGAACCATGAGAGGTGTGGAACAGTAAAAGATGGGAGACATGCCCTGCGTATGAACTACAGAGGTGAACGTCTGGTGATGAACACAGGTGAAGCTCTTCCTCTTAGTCTATCTGTCAGCAGATCTGTCATGGGGAGGTGCCTCACCTCTCACTACTACAACCCAGAGTTGGGAGGCAGGTGTCAGCGAAGAATGGGTCGTAGTCAGCTGCCGAGGAGCGATTGTCCCCTAAATCTTTGATTGTGTTGATTTCCCAATCAACTCCGTCCCAGAATTCGGCACTGTGGGCAATGAGTCAACACCTAAACACCTGTCAGGCAGTTCAGGCAGCTCCTCTCCGTTTGCCAGCTTTTGTGGCTGGAGGGGAATTACACCAGTGCTACAGCTTGCCGAGTTGTTGCACATTGTTACAGGGCAGTCTCCTCTTATAAGCAACCATAGGAATTTGTGAATGAAGTGAAGCATTGCCTGAACTGGCCACCATCAAAAGTGAAAACAGTGGAACAAAAACAAACACATTGAGATAAATAGACAGGAAGTTGTTTTGGTCAGGGATTCATGCATCATTGTAACCTAAAAGGATCAAAAACAGTCAAAAACAATAATTCCCTTTAAGTGGCGTCATTAACCACTCCAGCTTTGACTGAATCTCTTCAGATTTGGTCCCTCTGAAAAGTGATAAATTACTCTTATTTACATATAATAAATGTGACAGATGTCTCAAAAAAAGGCACATGAGGTCCATCCAGTGGAGAATTCAGTGAGGCAAACACAGGAGCTCTTTCCCTGGCAGCGCACGAGGGGAGTACAGTCTATTTCTTGGTGTCAGTGAGGATGATGTTGGCTGTCACAAACAACAGGCAGAAGGCCGCCCACACCAAAACAAACCACACCCAGAAGGCCTGACGGAAAGGGGATTGGTGCTTATTAATAGCAGCCCTGCCCATCACCGGCTCCAGATGGCGTCGGCCATAGTACACCAGGAAGGCCGGGATGATATACTGGATGCCGGTTCCCGCATATGCCCCAGTGATTCCAACCAGGGATTCCAGGTTGTGGGTGCAGAATGCCACCAGGATAGGTGGAGCCAGGGTGATGAGGGGGAACACGATGCGGTCAACCACCCATGGGTATGTGCCGCCATCTCGGTGAAAAAGGGTCTTCCAGTTGTTGCGTAGCGTGACTGCTATTATGGGAAAGTTGGTGCTGATGGTGAAGACGGGGAAAAGGCCCAGGAAGTAGCGCAGAACCGGAATGTCGAGGACATCACAGTTATCAGTAAAGTTCAGGGTGTACATGTCATACAGCAGTGTGCTTTTGAAGCAGAAGATAGCAGTGAGGGAGAGGAGCACGTAGAAACAAAGAATCATCGAGTAGTCGACTAGCACCAGGACGCCAACGCGCTTTTTATCCGAAATGGGTGTCACAAGGGATGGGAGGGAGTGCTGACACATGAAGGAATATACACACACGCCAAATAGGTTGGGCACCCCGGAGATAGATGCGGCTGGTGGTTGGCCTTCACCTCTATCTTTGCCAATGCGGATCAAGGCCAGGATGATCATCATGGTGAATGCTGCAAAATACAAAAGAAAAGGCGTAAGAGGGCGTTCTTGGTTTTCTGGACCTTTTTATATTTCATTCATATTGGTGTGTAAATCACATGTTGCTGAATCAAGTGATGTCAATAAACTGGTTGAAACTCTCCTGATATACATCAAGCGCAGTGTGTGCAACTCTGGGCTGGATAAGACTGTCAGTTTCATCTTTATGCAAGACTGGTAATTTTTTTAATTTTCCATTCCGTGGAGAGCCATACTATCACGCTGAAAGATGGGTCCATGCCTGGCACTATGGCCTTGCTCTCACTGTTCACTTTGATTTTGCACACACTAGTGGAGTTGTAATGTCACAATAACTACACACTAAGGAGGAAACGTGAATGATTTCACTCTACCCGTTTTCTGCCTTATGACCATATCTTCTATAAACTGAGCACAGAAAACAAACACAGCCTACAAACATCGACATATCTGATGCCAACAAATTGACATGAATTCAGATTGTTTTCACACCTATCAATGAAACAAAACTTGCACAGCTGGTGCATCAAAAGGGTTGGGAAAGTAGCAGTCGTTGTGGATCAACTGAAAACTTTTCAATTTGAAAACAGTTTTCCATCTTTGCCTCAGAAACCTGAGGCAAACGCCAGGCAGTGCAGATTCCTTGGTTCAGCAGAAGCCCATTGGAAAAAGGTGATGGTTGTGGAGCCATTCTGCTCAAATGCTTGGTTTCCTGGATGCCTGGATAGACTATTTGAGGTGCGACCCTGAAAAGTGGCATGGTGCTTGTGTGTCTAAATGATGGCTCTAACGGTGCCAACTGCAGTATTGCAGGTTAACCAGTGCAAGGCTCTACTGGCACTCTCACCTCTATGTTCCCAATCTGCTTGTGACACTTCAATTTAGTCATGCTGTCACTTCACTTTCATCATTAGGCCGCCCTCTCAACACTGGGTGACATTTAGGAAGGTTGCCACTTCAGCAGATATATGCATAAATCAACAAAATAACGTTACACAAAGAAATTCCACATTCCACAAGATGAGCTTTCACTGCATGTCTTGAGGGATGAGGACTCCTAAAGTGGACCTGGAGGTTGAGGACAGGAAGGTCCAGTTCCCGCTACTCTGGTTTTGGTTTCGTGTTTGTGCTAATGATGCTGGAAATGAGTTGAGGACTAAAGTGCACTGCATTTTATCACACTCTGCAAATCAGCGACCCTGTGCTCTTGCAGTGACACTTAAATGTTGCTCGAGGGGACAAATTTTCAGTGCATCTAAGGTACAAAGGACAAAGCATGAGTGAGAGGAGGATGCCCAGAAAAGAAAGATTTTGATATGCTGTGTTGCACATGACTAAATACGAATTATTCAAAGGGTAATGAAAAGGTCATTATTTTACCACATATAAGTTTAGATCATATTACACAAACAATATCATGGGAGTTAGCAGTGTTGGGCAAGCTACTTGGAAAATGTAGTGAGCTAAGCTACCAGTTACTCCATATTAAATGAAGCTTCACTACACTGAAGCTACCCACCATAGAAATGTAGTAAGCTAAGCTATAATTTAGGGGGGAAAATAGCTCAACTACATCAAAGCTACTTTATTTTTTTTATTTTTTTTTCAACAATTTACAACAGGTGCTTGTTAACACGGCAAATCAGAAGCTTTTCAAAATTAGCATCAGAGAGACAGTCTCTCTGGTTGTTTATTATATATTGTGTTTTGTTGTATGTTGTCATGTGTAACCGCATGTAATTTTACTGAGAAGGCAAAGACAAAATTCACTTAGGTGGCCGATGCTACTGACTGAACTGCAATTATTATCTTAGCCGGCGATTGTTGTGTTAGCTTCGGGAATCACCTAAATGTGTGCCCTTAAATTTGTGTTTGTCGCCTTGGACGTTGAAAGCAGCTTCGTTTTGAGATTGCAGAGTAAGCATCTGAACACATATTTTTTCTCTGATGATTCAGTTAAAGTCATAAACTTATCAAGGTAGGGCCATGGCG
>OMPJ01034788.1:3290-29043 GCA_900312935.1 Carapus acus | reverse complement strand
CCATCGTTCCCAAGCCAGTATCTATGCGCGCTCTGGCCGGTGTGCTACCCGCAAAACGTGTGGAAATAGCCAGGCCGGTAGCATCACCCGGAGCCGGAGCGGTTCTGTCCGGAGGAGGAAAGTTGTTCCGGGCGGCGGAGGAGCCGTTGAGCGAGGGGAGGCCTGCGGCGGTTTGTGCGGCTGCTGCATGTGTGAAGCTCGCTGTCATCCCAAACAGCCAAAAACATGTCGGCCCAGGCCCAGATGCGAGCGATGCTGGACCAGCTCATGGGGACAGGGAGAGACGGTGAGCGGGGCCGCGGGGTTTATTGGGACCGACCGCGATAGTTGTGTCCGTGAAACCTGGTGATTTATGGTGGTAGCATTAGCCGAGAAGCTAACCAGCCCGTAATGCATCACAAATGAGGCATGCTTTGCTAACCTGGCTAGCTAGCGCTAGCGAAGCAGCCGGCAAGCTACCTGTTGGCGTGGACTTGGCTCATGTGTTTCCGATAAGGAACCGCAAGCACGACTAATGTGTTTTTAACGCTTCATTTTTTGTGTTCGCGGCCCAGATCTTGCCATTCATTTGGGTGTATGTCCAGGAATTGGTCGTTGAATTGCGCCCGTTTATCTGTGGCTGCCCAAGTTTAGTACTTTCATTTTTGATCATTAGGTCACACCTTAGATAAATAAAAGATACCGTTCAAATAGGAGTTCACACCCATCATCTGTTTCAATAATTCAATCAATTCCTCAGTGTCTTCGACTTAGTGTTTCGTTAAGCCATGGCTGCACGTGTGCTCTTGTTTCAAAGTCGAAAACACAGAAGTGGAACTGAATTCTCAACTTTTTCAGTCTAAATAAGTGTCTATCAGTAATATTAGCGATCACCCACAGTACTTAACCTTATCTATGATTTAGGTCAAATATTGCTTGATTCAGTCATAGAATATGGACATTCCTGGTATGTGTACAGATATATCTGATACTGTCGCACTCTATGAATGACGATGGCTTCACGAATCTCCATTAACTGAAATGGGACTGTAATGAAATTGTAAATCGATATTATGTGAAGTTTGCATCAGTTTTATTGGACTTATGACTACAATGTTACTGCTATACTTTGTTGTTTCACATCAATTTCACAGAAAGGCACATTGTCAGCAAATATACATTTTGATTTGGGGAAGCACAGACCTGTGCGGTCCCCAAACCCTCTTAAGCAAAATGGGTTTACTGGAGAGCTTGGAGAATATCTAGAGAGCGAAATCAAGACATCTAATGGGCGAAAGGAGTGCAGGCTGCTCTCTGGTTTCATATTGAGCTCACACTGCGTGCTCTGGTTTCCCCCCACGGTCCAAAACATGCAGGTTTACCGAGCAGGATTGTGAAAGATTCTGTATCTGTCAATAAGTAAATGCCCCTGTTGTGCTTCTTTCAGGGGATACGATGCGACAGAGAATCAAATTTACTGATGAGCGTGTCTGCAAGAGTCACCTTTTGGATTCGTGTCCTCACGACATCCTGTCGGGCACGGTGAGTATCGTGTTCTGTGGGACACACTGGAGGAATAAGGACTACTGAAGGGCGGGAGTATAAACACAGACCGATGAAGCTGATGTCTGTGTCGCGGGATGAGACTTAATCAGTTGTGCATGATCCTCAGCTTCTAATTTCCAATAATTTGTGGTATTTGCTGTCTTAAAGATGTCAGTTTGTGTCGCACATAGCTCGGGTATAACCGTCTTTTGGGAGAGACGTGCGTGTGGAAGCTTCACACCCTTGCATACCCTCATTTTTTGCCCCTGTGTGGAAACTAAACCATGTCCAGCAAGTGATACAACTCGTGAAAATCAATGTGTGTCTCGGTTGTTGCTGGAAGTTGTGAAACGATTAGTGGATGTGTGGCACCCATCCAGCCAGATGTGATATGGATGAGAAGTGGTAATATAGGAAGTGTCAGATATCTACCCTCAAAGTATTCATCACTTAAAATTCAAATCCCATTTGTGGTTTGGAAGGGGTTTTTAATTTTTTTTTTATTGCTGTTGTAGAGGATGTGTCCGAGCTGACTGAATTAAATTGGAGGGTTTTCATCAATAAATGAGTAAAAACATAGAAGCAAAGCCAGCAAAATCTATTTGTGAGCCCCACAACTCGACATCCACTTGGTTTCACGTGTTGCGAGTCGACAAAGTGAGTCAGAAGGCTCACCGCTGGTCTCGGATGATGCCTGGAGACTTGCTGCAACTTTAAGGTCTGGCTGAGTCCACAGGTGTAACTCTGTTCTTATCCATGCAGAGAATGGACTTGGGAGAGTGCATCAAAGTTCATGACCTGGCCCTCAGAGCAGACTACGAGATCGCCTCCAAAGAACAGGAGTACTTCTTTGAGCTGGATGTGAGTTGACATTTCAATGTGTCTGCTTCTTTTTGATATTGTTTGTGTTGTTCAGTGGTTTTTGCCAGTGACATTCTGTAGTAATTCACACCTGTAGTGCCCAAGTATCTTTTGTCAAATGTGAAATGGAGATAAAATACACTTTAGCCAAGATCCTCAGACTTAGCCACTTGTGCTAAAGTCATTTAACTGTAATGATACCCGCCTTATATGCACTACAATGCAGTGATGCAAGAACACCAGAAGAATTTCATCGCCCAGCTGGATAAAAGTGCATTTGCACAAACCTTCAGCATACAATACACGCATCCAAGTTTGGATACAGAGTCCCAGTGACTCATAAATTAAATATTGAATACTATCAAGTACCGTGAGAGTTTAATTTGTTCTGTGACTGAACTAGTAAGTCAGTGTGATTGTGTCTCAAATGATCTTATCTAAAAAACAAATCTTAAAAAAATAGAATAAATTCAATCTGTCCCGGACATTTTTTTTGGTCTCAGTTAAACCCTTGTTGTGAACATATCCTCCCTCCTGTAGCAACGTCTACAGCCAAACGTGTGACATATCCTCCTGCCGCCTTAACGTCGGCACTAGATGCTTCTCCATGCCTCACCACCCAGTGGATGTTGGTTCTCCTCTTTAAGTTTTCAAACCAGCCATGTCGAGCCTTGGCTGATTCCGCACCCGTGTTAGCGCCAACAAGCACTGGTGTCCCCAAGCACCACTCTTAACTCGGATTTACGCTCATATCCCCAACACAAATATAGACCCAGAGATGTATGTGAAGGTACTACTGAACTTGCAGCTGTTGCTTGTCCTGAAGATGCCCCCAGCAGGTCACTATTGGAATTGACTCTGTAGGAACTTTTAAGTATGTCATAAATTCATGTCTTGTGTCCTCATGCAGGCTGCCGAGCACCTTCAGTCTTTCATTGCGGACTGCGACCGTAGGACTGAGCTTGCCAAGAAGAGACTAGCCGAAACTCAGGATGAGATCAGTGCTGAAGTGGCAGCAAAGGTAGTCGACAGTCCCAATGCGGTTAGAATGGAATTATCAGGAATGGAAAGCTAATTTTCTGGCTATTTTATTTATTTATTCATTTTTTTTAACTCCTAGGCGGAGCGTGTCCATGAGCTGAACGAAGAAATTGGGAAGCTTCTCGCCCGGGCGGAGCAGCTTGGAGGAGAGGGGAACGTGGACGAGGCACAGCAGCTGCTGGAAAAAGTGGAGAAAACTCGGGCCCTGAAGAAAGAGGCCGAGGTGAGACTGAGATGGATAAGTTGCATGATGTTAGTTTTATCTCCATCCAGGAAGGGTTTGTTTGTTCATTTCTCATGGTCTAATTCTCTTATGCCTTATTTCCCCAGGATGTGTACAGGAACTCGATGCCTGCATCAAGCTTCCAGCAACAAAAGCTCCGAGTATGCGAGGTCTGCTCGGCGTACTTGGGCCTCCACGACAACGACCGTCGCCTGGCCGATCACTTCGGCGGCAAGCTGCACCTCGGCTTCATCGAAATCCGCGAGAAGCTGGACAAGCTGAGGGTGAGTCGATGGGAGACGATCCTCGTGAAGCTGGAAACGGTCGTCCGCCGTGTCTGAGCTGTTCCGTCTTTTATCTGCGCAGAAAGCGGTGGTTGACAAACAAGAGAGGATGCGGATGAAAAGACGAGAGGAGCGCGAACGGGAGGAGGAGAGAGAGAGACAATGGGAACTGGAGCGAGAGAGGGAGAGGGAGCGCGAGCGGGAACGAGAGTGGGAGCGAGAGAGGGAGAAGGAGCGAGAGAGGGAGAGGGATCGACGGAGGTAAGACGCCGTCGCGACCTACTATAGATGTACTCAAGATGTGATGCAACCAGAGGAGCAAAACGCTGATGTTGCGTTTTATTCTCAGGACAAGATCGAGAAGTGGAGATCGTCACAGGTACGACTTGTGCACTCACTTTGCTTGTATTTTTTTCAGTGGTTTTAATGATTTTTAGACTGTTAAATGTTCAAAGCTCATTGAATTGGCTTGTATATGAAATGCGCTATACAAATAATTTTGCATATCCTTGCCTATACATTAACGATACAGTTTCGCATGTTGCACACACACACAAATCACAATTATTTGTCATTACACTTAATATTGTGATCAGATGCACGCTATTTACAGGTCGCACTCCTCCACAGAAATTAGATAACTGAAAAAAAAAATAGTCAGTCAGCAACTTAAGGCACTTAAATTACTCAGATGGCTAAATTTAGTTGATCTTGAGCACCAGATCAGTTGCCAAATCTAGTGAAAGAATCGCCTCTTCATATTTTTTTTTGATTGCACACTTAAATTAGGCGACACGGCATTCCATCACGCACTCGACAAGGATTTGGGCTTTAATCAGGGTGTTGTTGTTAAGCAATCAGCATCCCACAATCATCTAATCTGAGGTGTTAAATCTTCTTTCCCTGTCCCGCAGGGATGGAGGCAGCTCGTCCTCCCACCGCTCCAGACCTCACCGCTCCTCTCGCTCCAGAGAAGAAGGTGCCGACAGGGACCGCGATAGAGAGCGAAAACACAGACACAAGGAGAGACACCGCTCGCGCTCCCACTCTCACAGGCACAAGAGGAAGAGGTTAGACTTCCAAAAAAATTCACAGTCTTAAAAAGAGCAGGTTAAGTATTCGTAGTTTCATGCCACCTCATCCCTATTTCCGTAACCCTCCACAGGTCCTCTAGAGACAGATCAGCTCACCCCCGGGAGAGGGAGCGCTCGCTGTCCCAGGAGAGATGGAGGGAGAACGCGGCGGAGGGATGGCGCGGCAACGACAGGGCCGACACCTTTCCAGACTGGGCGAACAAGGAGCAGCCCGTCTCCCCGAACATGGCCGCCCGGGGCCGGGAGCGAGAGAGGTCGCTATCGTTCGAGCGGGACCGCCGCTCCAGCTCCGAAGAGCGAGAGTCGGGAGAGATCTGAGCAGCCTGGGCGATGCTTTGATTTGGAAATATTGTTTTGTTGACAGGAGCATGGTGGAATTGAGTGTCTGTGTGGATGAGAGTGTCAGTCCTGTATGAGTGGTCATGCTAAATGTGGGTTATATAAGCAGCTCTGGGGGTGGGCGGGGCCTAAAATTGGGGGAAGGGAACTGCAGCAGCAGCAGCAGCGGTGGTGGTGAAGGTCACATGCAAAACTTGTTTTACGAGAAGGCCATTGACTGACTTTGGATGGAGAATAAGTGGCGGGATTTACTAGAACAGAGCAGTATTCAGCTGTTCCCCCCACATCGGTCTTACAGGTTCACAGACGAGAGATGAGGGATGCACGAGTGAAGAAGGAGAAATCTCCCAAACGCCTGGTTTTACTCACAGGAAATACTTTGTTCCATGTTTTGTTTTGTGGGTCTTCCATGTTCTCTACCACTGTTCTCCCCTGTGTCCTCTTCAAATCTGTCTCCCGATAGGTTTAGCTGCGTTACATTTTTATCGTATTTTCTTTAAGGTCTCACGTCATCCCGCGTGTTCAAGTCATTTCCGAAAGAACCAAATTAAATGCAACTTTGTGGAGTTGCAGTTTTGTTTCAGCGTTTGTCTACTCTGGTATTTCTTGTGTTGAATCCGTCTATGGAGTCCAAGTGGCACCCGGAATCTCGAGGTAGCACTCAGCATTCAGAAGGCGCAGCTTTGTTTTTTGCAACAATTCTGCCTTCACTTCAAATCTGTCATTTTTGGAGACTTGGCATGCGTCACAGAGTTTGTCTTTATTGTAAAGATGTGGAGATGGATGCAAACGCTTCTCCTGGATTAAGTCCTCCATGGTTTTCCTGTTCAGTTCCTGAGCTGTGTGTAACTGACGTGATGTGCAAACTTCCATGCTGGCGCCTCGTGTCCTTCTCTGATGTGATGCAACCAGGATCTTAAGGGGAAAACCTATATTTTGCTGTGCCATCTACCATAAAATAAATAAAAACTGCTTCTATTGACATGACAATTGCTCGTCTCCATTTTTTACTGGAAGCCGCGTTGGCTGTGCTGCTAAATGTGCATGCCTGATTCAGGTCCTTGACCCCGTCTTTCAAGTCAATATTTCAGTCTTAAGATCTGTCTTTGGTAATTACTACCCTTTGGTCGATGTGTGAACCTTCACGGCAGCCAAGGTGAATGCATCGTTTAGCTGCAATGCACCTCATGGTCTCTAGGGGGCAGAGCATCACTTAGAATCGATCGTGTGCGTCATGACGTCAGACGCACGCGGCGGAAAGAAGCGGGAACTTTGGATGTTATGACGGAACAGAGCCCAGACAGCAGTGGGTCCTCACAACAAAGCTCTACGTTTTAGTAGATATCCATCTATTGGGGCCAACATGTCGCTGCTGAAACCGTTCAGTAAACTGCCAAGTTTGAATACGGCGAATATTTTGGTGAGTTTGTCGTTGCTGGCACTGCGTTGCTACGTGGCCCAACAGAGTCTGATATGTTTCATATTTCAAAGTGCGTCACGGCTCAAATTTACTGAATTAACATGTATTTTGGTGTAATGCTGCCCGTGTTCTATTCGTTATGTAGCAGTTTTGGAGTTGAAACATTTAGCCTTGGTATTGTCACATGCATAGAATACTGTGTACATACACACTGATACGATTCGTCACAAATATGCGCATATTAATTTTGAAATACGAATTTGCAAATCATGAACAACCTACCTTCACTGGATACTCACAAAGCCTGCGTAAGCATTATAATTTGAGAAATCTGTTTGTAGAAATTAACAAGTGTGACCCACTACACAAACTATTTTACTGAAATAAATTCTTCTGAATGAAATCAGGCATATCAAATAGTATGAATTACAAATTGAGCATATACTCTGGGTTTAATCTATGAGGCCTGTTGTGATGTGCAGCTGTGCGACATGTGGTTGTGTTTGTGGTTCAGCTGGTGGAGAGTGAAGAGCAGTTTCAGCAACGTCTGGCCGAGGCGCTGGTGGAGGAGACAGCGTTTACAGTCAATGTGTGAGTGACACGCACACATATACACAGACGCTCGCTCTCACCAATCTCCTGGTCTAATTTTAGTCGCCCTCACCTGCTTTTTTTGCATTGACTGATTCTTTTTGTGTAATTATTTTTGCAATCATACACTTTTCCAACATCGATATATAATCATCACCTCAGCAGACAGGGTGACAACTGCTGCGCGTGCAGACACATTGTCTCGATGGAAGCGACACGTCTCCATTCAATTTCCTGCATCATTTCATCTTCATTTTTGAGAACGTTTGTTCAAAAGTGCAGTATAAGGCGTTCCGGTAATGACTTTCCTGGCGCTCTGAATTTTACGTGCTCAAATTGCACAAATGATTCCTATAAATAACTTCTGCACAATGGACGAAAATGAGTTCCAGCCTGGGTTTAACTTTCGGATTTTCCTCTGCTCCTGCATTTCAATTGTGCCACAAATCAGGCGACTTGCCAAGAATCTGCCGCTGCCGATGAAGAACGAGGAGAGCCGTCCAAGGATCGATCTGGTGGTGTTCATCATCAACCTGACCTCGGAACTAAGGTGCCATTTTGAGATATTTCCATCCTGAAAAGTAATTCTACTGCTATTTTGTTTCCCTGTGTGTTTGGTGTTCCCCCATTCAAACACACACAGGCTCTACACACTCCCTGATTTGTTTATCATGAGGGCGCATTTCATGCAATGTTGTCTTGTGTTTTTTCTTTTGTTTGTCTCAGTTTCCAGTCAGCCGAAGCTTCCTTGAAGCACCTGGACCCGGCATATTTTCTAGGAAAAGTCTGCTTCATGGTCACCAACGGTGAGAGAATCCCAATGCTAATAGTTTGTTTGCTGAGACATTTTTAGGTGAAGCAGGTGGGACTGTCAGGGTCTCTGTCCCAGCTTATTACCTGCTGTGGTCTGCATCTGTCTGTCCCTAGCTCGGAATGCCTCAGTCCCCATCGAGCGCCTCGACGCCGTGAGAAAAATGGCAGCAGCGCTGCAAACCCCCTTGCTGTGCGCTGAAGATCAGGTGTGCCATGCAACATGATTATTACCTCTTCCGAAATGTACAAAAAAAGCAAAAAAACTGAGCTAATCAACATCCACGACAGTCCTTTGCTGTCATAAGTAGTTATTTTCCTGACAAGTTTCGCTGTTGCTATGACAACAGGAGGTAGGGTGGTTCAGTTGGTGCACACAGTGAGCCTCAGCCTGATTTTATTATTATTCTAATTTTTTTGAGTAATGTTATGCTCCCCCCAGACTCCAGGTGGTGTGATCAGTGCCACGGAGAGGCTGCTGACCATCTTGAAGGTGGCGGCGGGGCTGGTTCCCATGACAACGGCGCTCTATCTCTCCACACTGACCCGCTGCACCTTGCCCCCAGACATGGACCAGCCCAGCTTTGACTGAGGTCTTTTAAGGCCTGACACCCTCAGACTCTCTCTCTTTCTCTTTCTCTCACACACAAACTCATTTATAGCGCCTCATCTTGACAGTTTTAATCCCTCTTGTTGTTATAATCCTAAACCCCTTAAACATTTAAATGAGGCATCAACATACATATATTAACCAGTCCCAATCATGCAGTTTGTTGTGGCTACATTCCACATACTTTTTTTTCTGTGTGTAGTTGACATCGAAATTCATACACTGCCACACAATTTTTATTTATTTTTCTATTTTTTTGTTGGTAGGAGTCGATACATGCCAGGTACCCGCTGTGGCTTATTTGTTGTGTTAAATTCCACTGACAGTTTTGCGTAAACCCACTGAACTCACCGCTGACACAATATTATTTATATTTACTGACAAAACACAGTTGCGGTTAGATGTTTCCATACACTCGACAACTTTCAGTGAAGGGATGATTGTGTGTTTGTTTAGTTTTTTTTTTTTCCCCTCTTGATGAATTTTAGCATTAAATTGCATCTGTGCGTTTGATCATCTTGGGCCCACTGCAGCCTTACTAAGGTTGAGTGCCTGCTGAAGGACTTAACGACACTGGACTGTTTTGTAGAGTGCCTTGAATGGAACTGTTTATGAACTCATTTCACATATACAGTACATTATTGAATCCTCCCTGTCACCTTCCTGATCTATTGTTCCATTGTCAGAGATAAGCGAGCTGTTCCTGTAGTGACACTGGTGGTCATGTGAAGCAGACTCGTCCCCATGAGTCCTTAAATGAACTCGAGCTACGTGATCCGCGGCATGCTGGCGCCCAGACAGGCAACAGCAACGCACATACAACCTGGTGGACCAGGGTCTTGCTGACTGACTCAGAGGGAGTGTGAGCCACAAACATTCAAGTGGTGTCTGATAGGGGTGTGTGTGTGTGCTTGCTTGCGTCAGAGTCAGAGCTTAATCTTGAACCCTGCCAGGACTGCGTATTCTTAGCAACAGAAGGCATTTGCCATTTGACGGCTTTTAATTTAATTTTCTTTTCTGTCCCAGTTTTGTCGTTTTGTAAAATTGATTCAGCGGCCTCAGGAAGGCGCGGGCACAGGAAACAATTGACCTGACAATAAAACAAAGCCAAGCCACTCTCGCAGCAGCATTGTGTATGTCTTCATCTTCACATGGAGGCGCAGCAGGATCACACACATCATGTTTATTTGGCTGTAGCGTGCGTACGTTGACCTGAATGCAGATTTAAGGGCAGCAGAAACGGTGATTTACAGTAGTACCTTGACATATAAGCAACTCAATATTGGAGATTTTTGAGATACAAGCCATCTGGTGAGGTGTGAGCAAGAGCTGAATGCTGAGAATGTCACGCTGTGGTTGCTTCTGTTTTTATCTGCCTCTGAGTGTGTGCGCGTGTGAGGGAGAGAGAGAGGTTCAGCCAGTGAAGCCAAGCTCTTTGTAGTTGGCCTCCATGTCGGCGATGATGACAGCCATCACCCTCCTCAGGGCCTCCTGCCCGGCCGCGTCCAGCCCCGCCTTCTCGGCCATGACCTTGACAATGACCTCTGCAATCAGCTTGGGGGCGAAAAAACAGGCGCGCACTCGTTATTCTGCTGTAAACTTTTGAGTTTACTGTGTAGGACCGCATAATACTACTTAATAGGGATGTCCGATATTGGCTTTTTTGCCGATATGCCGATATTGTCCGACTCTCAATTTATCGATACCGATAACAGCCAATACCGATATGTGCGCTGGTAAACGCTTGAGGAGCGCATAGGCACTATTTCAGTGTAACGCAAGCATTATTGTATTTTTATCGATTTTTATTTTATCGGTTTTAAAGCCAAAAAATCCGATACCGATATTACGTGTTTATGCTAATATCGGGCCGATAATATTGGTGGGCCGATATTATCGGACATCTCTACTACTTAATAATGAGTACTTTCTCACTTCTGCTAGAATCCACAGCAGGATTGTAGTTGCTCTGCCCCAAGAACCTGCCTCACCTTGAAGTTCTGGATGGAGACCTTGTGCTTGTTGGCGTGGCTGGTGGCCAGAGGCTTGACGATGGTGGCGTGGTTCCCCCTGGCGCTCAACAGCTCGCCCAACTTCTTCAGAACGGTGGCACCGTGGGCAGACACGGCGGCGTTCCCGGCCAGATCGGCCTGCTGGATCCCAGCAAATTTTGGGAAGAGGGTCTGCACGTCAGGGTGCTCCGCGAACAAACTGAGGGAGAGGGAAAGAGAGAGGGAGAGCGAAGGAAAGACAGAGAGGAAGAAGAGAGTGGAGGAAGGAAAGGGGAAGAGTGAGAGAAAGGGAGAGAGAGAAGGAAGAAAAGTGAAGGATATGAGGAAGGAAAGAGAGAGAAGGAAAGAAGGAGGGAGTGAAGAAAAGGAGTGATGGAAAGAAAGAAGAGAGAAGGAATGAAAGTGAGAGAAAAGAAGGAAAGAAGAAAGGAGAGAAGTATAGGGAGAAGGAAAGATGGAGCGAGACAGGGAGAAAGAAAGAAGGAGAGAGAGAGAGGTTCAGTGGTCAGGACAGGCGTCACGGTGCTGGAGGTAGGGGGGGTGTCTCACCGGGTCAGAACCAGGACTCCATATCCACTGTAGTCCGCCTCTACTGGGCCCCAGAACTTCAGAATGGCATCAAAGTCGGCCATGATCTGCAGAGGAAGAGGAGGAAACTCATCGGGTGGGTGGTCACCACCATCCCTCCTGTTCTATCCATCTGTTTATTCATCTCTATTTTTAAAAGGGAATAACTACAACTTCAGTGTCCCTCATGAGACAATTAAGTACTTCTGATACTGAGTGAATACAATTTGTGTTGTACAGTTTGTGTTTCAGCTAAAAAATCATCTAATGGAAAGTTTATTTTGATCTCAGGAGGTTAAATAGAGGACGAGGGCTACGATAACGTAATCAAGAGATGAGACGCTTGACCTGAAACGACCTCACCTTATTTGTTCCGAATTTATCTACGGATGTAGGCGGAGCCTCCACAAACCCCACGTTGCTTTCTTTTGAGAAAATTCCTCCAGTATGACTCTAAATTACCAGCTTTAACCTGAACTTGATGAGTGCAGTGGTTTTCAATTTTAGCGCCCCCTGCTGTTTATAGTGCATGCTAACCCGGCATCTGTTTAGCTGAGGTTAGTCAGTGTGTGTAGCGGTGGCATTGTCGTGTGTTGGAGAGGCAGGTCCTACCAGTCACAGCAGTCAGACGTCCACGCTCGTCCCTGGCCTGACCTCCACCTGAGGTCGCCCTTTATACGGCCCCCGTCCTCCCTCCAGCCCTCCACCCTGCCCTCCTGTCACCCTGCCCGCCTGCCAGCCCGCTGGCTCCGACCCACTCCATCTTTAATCTGGGAGTGATTACAAAGTCTGTTTGATATCGCTCCACCCTTGCTGGCACAGACAATGAGACATTTTGATTTGGTCGGAGAAAAGGAGAGAAATTTCATCAGAACCAACCCTTAGTGGAGGAGAGGAGAATGAGGGCAGGGGAGAGGAGGGAAAGGAAGGTAGCGGAGGACAGAAGGGAGAGGAGAGGGAACTGAGGAGAGGAGAGGGGCCGCAGGGGTGGAGGGGAAAGGGAGGGGAGAGGTGAGGTGAGGAGCAGAGAGGAGAAGAGATGAGGGCAGAAGAGAGGTGAAGAGGAAGGGAGAGATTAGGGGGAGAATAGGAGAGAGGAAGAGAGAGAGAGGAGAAGAAAGGAGAGGCTGGGAAAGGAGTGGAGGGAAGGGAAGGAAAGAAGAGAGGGTTGGAGAGGGGATGGGAGGATAAGAAGGGAGAGGAAAGGCGAAGGGAGAAAAAGGGAGAGAAGGAAAGGGGGGGGGAGAAGAGAAGAGATGAGAGGGAAGGAGAGGAGAGAATTGGTTTGTATTTTGATGTTGCAGCAGACGGTGGATCAGCAGAGCAGCAGCATGATCACAACAAATTCACATTGGATGACACACATTGATTTCACACAGAATATAAACACTTATTTAACAATGGGCTTCCACCGCAATGGTTTCTGCTTTGTTGCGGGTTATTTCATTTTGTTTTAATTTCTATCAGCGTCTTTATTTCTGTCATCTCAACCCCTCTCTTTCTCTCTCCCCCTCCCTCTCTCGCTCTCCCTTTCTCCCCACTCTCTCCCCTCCTCTCTCTCTCTCTCTTACCCCCTCTCTCATAGACAGTGTTTATCAGAATCATACAAAAATAATAGTAATTCTGGGCAATATAAACAATTTCAGGTTCCCATACCATAACAGTAGCAAAATACTATATAATCTTACACACTCACTCAATTGCATATCATCACCAAATCATAATTAAGGATGTAATTTTCTGCAATATAGTTTGCTGTGCTGAAACTGGGTCTCAACAGAGGGATGTGAAGACAGAGGATGACACACTTAACTGTGTGTGTGTGTGTGTTTTGTGTGTCGTGGAATAATGAAACAAAGGCTGTGACAACTGATGTGATCTGAGAAAATGATTCCACACGATTTTTTGCGCTGGAATGAACTTTTAATCCCAGATTCCTGTTTGTTTCTCTCCATTGCAGTGGGAGTCTGAATTTCTAAAATCTGACAGATAAAGCTGAGAAGTCATGAGGATGCTGATGACTTTGGTTTGAATGATTGAGGAGGCACTGACGGGGACGGGACGTGAACCCCAGAGTGTAAGTTAAATTTGATTGGAAGTCCGTCGTCCTAACCGTTAATTCACACTTAGCGTCTACTTTGTGTTTCGTCTTCCATATGTATAAATTTTATCCTCGCTCATTCGTTTAAAATATTGGCACCAACAGGTGAACAATCACTCGGCAGTCCAGAGCCCCCTGCTGACCATTAGCTATCATCGCAGTTGGGAAACTTGCCGCCAACCGCTGCTCACTGTGATTGGTCTAGAGTGCGGCTCTCCATGTTCGACCATCCAATCGAATCGTCGGAAGAAGTCACATGACTGATATACGCGGAACTCGGGTGGTCGTGTCAGAGTGCAACAGCAAAGGTTATCCAGCGGTTGAATTCCTGTAAAGAAAATTGCGCATATTAAAGCAGAAGTTGGTCGACATTTCAATCAACGTAACTTTTCGTGGGAAGTCTTCAGGATGATGCAAAGCGTGAAGGGCGTCAGAACGTTGGTGACCGGCGCGGTGAGGCAAGCAGGTACCGGGTCCGAAAAACAAGTTAGTTTCAGCGGCGACTCATAGTTGTTTACAATCACAAACTAGAATTAGATCTTATGCCGAGGGGTGTGTCTGTCTCTCTGTCTGCCTGTCTTTGTCTGTCTCTTTCGCTCTCCCCTCTCTGTCTTTGTCTGTCTCCCACACTGTATGTTTGTGTACGTTTATGTGTCTAGTTTCAGAGCTCAGGGTTCCAGTCCCGTGGGGCGAGGTGAGGGGTAAAATCTGGGGTCCTGAGCAAGGCAGTCCAGTGTTGTGCCTGCACGGCTGGGCTGACAACTGCTGCACCTTCAACACACTGATCCCCCTCCTGCCCGCAGGTGAGGCTCACCAAACATAACAGATTGACTGTGTGTACACAAGTGTCATGCAGATACAGATAAACCAAAGACCTTGTGTACATGGATTAGTAATGACTGAGTTTTGTTATTTCAGATTATTCTGTTGATTGATCGGCCATTGTGGAAATTGTGCGAGGATTTTGTTATGTCGTGAAAAAACTGCAGTGACAGATATTTTTTCTTAGTTTTTGTGGACAGAACTCCAATTACTATGTGAAATATTAAAAACCATTTCAGTGACTAGTTTGGGATAAATTGTCCATTTTTTTGTATCCTGAATTTCTGCAGTAATGTGAACATTATTTCTCTCTCTTTCTCTCTTTCTCCTCCTCTTGCTATAAATATTGAAAACCATTTTAAAGACCAGTTTGGGCATTGTCATATTTTTTAGATCCTGAACTTCACCAATAAGGTCAACATTTTAATTCTCTCTCCCTCTCTCTTGCTCGCCCAGAGTGCCGATACGTGGCGGTGGACCTGCCGGGTCACGGGCTGTCCTCTCACCGTCCCCCTGGCGTCTTCTACAGCTTCCCTGTGTACCTGGCGGACGTACGCAGAGTCGTGGACGGTGCGTCATCCTCACACATACACGCACACACCGCTGCCGTCCAGCGATGTTGCATCTCTCCCGATGCTTGAGCCGTTTCCATGGCAACTGAAGTGTCGCTGAGATTTGCTATTGTCTGTGCGACTGAAAGATGATCTCCACGTGTGTGAGAGAGGGAGAGAGAGACAAAGAGATGAGTAGATGATCTGTGAAATGTTCTCCGGCAGCTCTGCAGTGGAAGAGATTCTCCATCATCGGGCACAGCATGGGTGAGCAGATCTCCAGCCTCGGCGCGGCGCTTGAGGGTTTCAGTGTCTTGCTCAAGGACGCCGGGAATCGGACAGTCGACCAGCCGAGCTCTGCGTCCTGGACGGGGCCCAGTTGCCGCAGCATTTGCACATTCCTATAAAAACATGGCTGACTGGCTAAGTTTGGCTAGATTGCGGAGCTAATAACGCTAACCCTTACCCTAACCAATTACCATGACCCTAACCCTCACCTCCGTTGCCTCACTCATGCAAAAGCATTCCCAGAGTGATACAGATGTGCCCTTGAGCAAGGCACTGACCCTTTTGGCGCCTTACCAGGCAGCCTATCACTCCATGTCCCAAACTGTAATATCTCTGTGAGTCAGACTCCACATCCACACCGTCACAGTTTGATTTCTGATCCTTGTTCCATTTGTTTTTCCCCCCTCCCCCTATAGGTGGCAACATTGCTGGAATGGTAAGCGTCTCCGTCCCACGCGTCTCTGCATTGCTGCGTCCCCGTCCTTGATCCCGCCGCACTGCCTGTCCTCCGCAGTTCAGCGCCCTCTACCCCGAGATGGTGCAGTCCGTGGTGATGCTGGACGCGTACGGATTCTTGCCCACAGACGCGGTACGACACAAAGCCCCGCGGCAGCGTCGCCGCCAGCCTCCCACGCCTCTGACCGCGCCCCCGCCCCCCTCCTCCTGTCTCGCCGTTCCGCAGAAAGCCACGACGGAGGTGATGAGACGAGGCATAGACGAGATGGTGCAGTACGAGCGGCGGCGCGAGGAGAAGACGGAGAGAGTCTACACCTACGACAAAGCGCTGGAGAGGTGATTGACCTCGGCAGTACCATCGCTGCTCTCCGGCCTGAGGCTGGTTTAAAAGCATCCTGCCTCGTGTCTCCGCCCACAGGCTACGGGCAGCAAACTCGAGTCTGTCTGAAGAATCGGCCCGGATCCTGCTGGAGCGAGGCCTGAGCCCGGTGGATGGAGGTACCACTCTGCCTTCCCTCCCTCCATCTCTGATTGCTCTCCTCCAACCCAGAAATTCAACTAGCTTTGCTTTTATTTTGAAGTATTGTTTGGATCCCAGAGGATCGCTGCCGCTGTTTTATTTGTTGTCTGTTTATCTGCACGATATGGGGGAGCTTTTAGTTTTCACTCAAGTGCCTCCGAGGCATCTCAGTCAGAGCACTGCCTTGCTCGAGGGCATCTCAGCGGCACTCTCCCACTCTGTGATATTTCCAGATGGCAGCTCTAATATCCTGAATTTTGTTTTGTTCCATCCCACTTATCTTATCCTTCATTTTACTTCCACTTGCCCTTGAGCAAGGCGCTGAACCACCAACCACTCCCCATGTGGGAAAAGCTGAATGTTGTAACTTAACTTTTGTTCTTTAAGGGTAAATTAAGGACGTCAAATACAGAAGAACCATGAGATATGAGCTCAATTCGTTCCGAGCTGGGAAGTCAGTCTAACCGTATAATCAGTTTCTTTTGATTGGAAATAATTGCATATTATTGTATATAATTTAAATTGTAATCCGTTTTGGCCATTTTTTCCCAGAATAATGGGGTTTGGTCATACATACGTACGGTCATACAAACTCATACGTCAAAGTACTTTTGCGTCAGTGACTGTTTGTGTTCCGTCCCGGCTGATTTCCTGCGTCTTCTGTCTTCTCCTCTCAGGTTTCGTCTTCTCCAGAGACTTTCGCATCAACCTGGTAGGCGACAGTCTGGCTCTTTATCCTCCTCCTGTCCTAGTCTCGCCCGTCCCACTGCAGCTCCCTCTGCCTCCGTGTGCTTGTTTTTGCAGAAGAACATCGTGCGTTACAGCCTGGAGCAGACGCTGGCCATGCAGGCCATGATCCAAGCCTCTTGCCTGCTGATCCTGTGAGGCCTCCTGGAGGGAGCCGCACTTCGCCCCGTGGCCGCGGCGTGTCGCTAACCTGAGCTGCTCCTCTCTCTCCCCGTCTCTCCAGGGCAGACGACGGCTTTGAGAGACTCTTCGACGAAACCGAGCAGAAGGAATTTGCCGCAGCCGTTCTTAAGGGATACAAGAGCAGCAACGTGAGTGTGTGTTGTGGCCCCCCCCGTGTGTGTTGCCGTGCCGTGGAGATGCGGCAGGAGCCGTTTGTGGCTCACAGCCGCGGTGACGCTGACCTACAAACCCGCTTGCGGCCATAATGGAACAAATGAAGCCGGGAAACGGACAGCAAAGGACCCGAGAAAACGTCTTAATTATCCTTATTGCAGACCAAAATTGCAAATCTGTTAGTTAATTGGGCCCCGTGGGAGGCCAGAAGAGAGAGAGAGAGCAAAGAAAACGCACTCTGGACAAACAGCTGATTCAGACTAATGGACACAAAATAGTTTGACTTGTACCGGCTAATGGACAGAGAGAATAAATACTCAGACTAATGGACACAAACTGGAGACAGAGGCCCAATTTTGACTTAACGGACCCAGACACAGGCTAAACGGCCTGGAGAATGTTTGTTCTGACTCACGGGTTCAGACCCGATCTGACGGACAGACAAGTGGACACCAGAGCTGTCAAACCATTGATGTTTTGATCGGGATGAATCGTTGGATTTCTGGAGCAGCTGTTGATTAATCACGATTAATCGTTTTTAATCGTTTGGTAAACGTAAATTAGGGCTGTCAAAGAACAGGTTTTGTTTTTGTTTTTTTTTCTTATTGTGGCAATTTATCTTTGCATTTCTTCAGTTCATCACAATCAATCTCTTTGTTTTGATTGGGTGTTTTACAAGCCAGTAGTTTTTTATTTCGCCTAGTTGTGTTTTCACCCGCTTTGTGTGTTTCTTTCTCTCTTTCTCTCTCAGCACACGGTGGTGACAGTCGCCGGCGATCATCACGTGCATCTTAACAATCCTGAGGTCGTCGCTCCCGTAATCTGCGACTTCCTGCAGTCTAAAGTTCTGTCGGAATCAGCCAGACCACTGAACATACAGACCAAGTTATGACACACACACTCTTTGTCCCCACTGTGTACGACACTTGACCCTAATGCAATAACTTATTTAACATTTGTAGACGTTTAACCAGCTAAACTCAGTATTCAGATGTTGTTTTTACTCCCTTCACACCTGACAAGTTTTGCAGATACACATCTCTCACCAACAGCCAATCAGGTTTATCGATTAATTCCTTCACCGTGCCAACGCCGATCTGGGTCCAGAAAACTCTAGATTGACACCGCAGGTGCTTCTGCCCCACGGAGACAGTATTAATATTCCTGCAGCACCAAACTCCCCTTGTATTGCTGTCATGCTGCCAACCGGCGTGATAATTCCTTCTCCACACAGTCCCGCCGCCTCTGCTGCCTGCTCGACGCGCACAGATCCCGAGCCGAGGAGCGCAAATTCCTCCCAGCATCCGGAACGTCTAATCCGCGGCAGCGCTCGCTCCCCTTTTCCCGCCCAAGCCGTAATCCCGCTCATCCAGCCGGACTGGGCAGGCGTGCAAACAGCCCACGCGATTACGCGCTAACCGGCAAACATTTGAACCAGCCAGGAGGCGAGAGGCAGAAAAGGCTCATTATATATATTGTAAGCTCACATTTGTTATGGTGGAACATTCTGGAAGATAGGAGAGAAAGAAACCGCAGCTTCATTTTCTGTTGTTGTAGAGGTTGCAGAGAGAGGCCGTCCCTCACCCGCTATCATTGAAAGAAAACAAATATGAATTGAAAAAATGATAATGAGATCGTTATGTTTACTCAGTGATTTGCACTATAAAGGTATTTTCTAACATAGCCTGTTGATTGCTGCCTATCAAGTGATGGACCGGCATCCCTTCGGTCCTCGGACTCGGTTCCTCACAGTCTGACCCTGAGATCAGGATGTGTCGCTGAAATTTCTCCCTTAATCTTGATCCAGTGAGCCAATGAAGGGTGAGTAGGTAGGTAGGTACTGATAGATAGACAGATAGATAGATAGATAGATACTTTGTTGATCTGGCGATCCAGGAAATTAAAGGCCCCAAGCAGTCCAGAGTGATACAGATAGGGAGAGGAGAGCTAAACATGCTATAATATACCATCGGAAGACTCGGAAGACATCATAAAAGACAATACAGCACACAATATTCAATATTTTACTACTGACAGTGCGGTTATCCAACAAACGTCAAATGTGCGATGTTGCATGTCAACAAATGGGCGGGACACAAGACGAAAACTAGAGTGAAAAGCAAAAATCGTAGTGAAAACAAAACTGGTGAAGCAGTATGGTGGCGTTCCCCTGGTGGAGTCTGGGAGAAAATCGAATTTTGACTCCACACAAGCCTGAAAGGTTTTCCGCCAAGTGTAAAATGTGTTGTTCTTTTGGTTGCTGCTCACCAAAATAACACAAGTCTCACTCAAATGAAACAATTAATAAATAAACCAACTAATATCCATTGACTTTGAGTGGAATTGCACCATCACTCTGGGCTCCATTGCCTTGCCCGAGGACGCGTCTCTGCAGGAGCCGCTGTCCCCGTTCACGCCGGCCCTGATTTGGGCCTGAAGCCCGGCGCCTCTGAGCGATTAAGCGGTTGCTAATCTGCCTCGCGGGCTTCTGGCTCCGGCCGTCACCGCCGCTGGCGGCCGCTGAGCCGCCTGATGGTAAATCCAGGAGCCGGCAGCTAAAATCACCTCGCAGCTGCTGCCTGAGGGGGTGGGGAGGCTGCTCTCTGCAGCGCCGCGGCTGAGGGAGACTTGTTAATATTTTAGCAGCTGCAGGAAATCTGCTCCGCGTGTGTGTGTGTATGTATGTATGTGTGTGTGTTCGTTTTAGGAGCTAACAAAGGAGGCGGGAGGCAAGAAGATGAAGCACCCGGTGGCGTGGTGGGAACTGAAAGTGATCAACACATCTGCTTTTTGGCAGGTTCTGACTGAAGTGTCAGAGAGATGCCCTTTGTGGGAAAATTCTTTGTTAAAATTTTAAAAAATATAAACAATTCTAACATTAATCATGATAATAATAATGATAGCCTTAAGATCAGTGTCGTCTCTGTGCAGGCACCATGGTGGCCCTAGCTATGGAAATCTGATTTTGCCATTTTGAGGTGTGAGCCATCATTGCTCTGTGCGTGCTGTACCTTTGAACATACAAATTTTGAAAACTGAGCAAGCAGACGTTCCTGCGGAGGCCTTGAGCCAAGTGAGCCCAAGAATACTCAAGATTTGGAGGAACGGGCACGAAGCCACAAAATTGGGGATAGCAAGAGGAGTGTATGGACTGTTGATGGGATTCTACTTCAAATTTAATAAGAGGTTCAGGTAAGACTTTTTATTTTTTTTTTTGTCTTTCCAGTGCTACGGCGTTGTCGGTGGAGCGTCTTAGATGTGTTCATAGAGTCTGGAGCAGGTTGTCCTCTCTGTATTGGTCCTTTTTGGGTTGGCGTGGCTCCACAACACCAATTCAATTCGAGTTTCTTTGTATAGCACCAAATCATAACGGAAGTTGTGGCGAAGCTGGAGCTTCCCAACATTTAAACATTCAAACCCTGTAAGATAAACTCGTAGAAAACCAACATACTCGCCATTAGTAACAGACCACAGATCTCCTCGGCTAAAGGGCGTTTAGATGCACACCAGGGCCTGTTGGTCAGGCAGTTGCCTTTATGAACACTGACACAGGAGTGTGCAAAGTGTGAGCTACAAGGCCACATGCGGCCCTTTAGGACCACTAAACACTCCCAGAGATCAGATTGCCCAACCCTGCTGACCTAGCCCATCAGTCAATCCTGAGGGCGAAAAAGCCCGTTCCTCTATCGAGCACTAAGAAACACCTGTTAGTCAGTGCCGAGGGGTAAAAGCCCCACAGTGCAGGATGACTGGCTAGATCCCAGGAGACCCCTGACGGGCCTCCTCCCTCCCCTACTCAGGTGATGAAGTTCACAGCGCTCTTGAGAGTGTTTTGCGTTCGCTAGTCAGGCGAACTTCGACAACCATGGCGCGCCAAGTGACGTCACCAGCGGCGACGCCGGCAGGTAAGAGCGACGAGCTGGTCAGGGACATTTATGCCGCGTTCCAGGCTACTCGTAACTGGCAATTTACGAGTTCGACATCCACGAGTCTCGACTTCAAACCGTTCCAGGTACCGCCGTCTTCTATTGGTCCGAATACATTGCGTGACGTCGAAAGCGGAAGTTGGAGTCCTAGGAAACAATCGAGTTCGAAGTTCACGGATTTGGCTGTAGCCCCGCCCACTTTTAATTAGTAAATTACGAGTTACGAGTAGCCTGGAACGCGGCATTCGGCGCGATCGGCATTTAAATATGTTCATATGTCGCTCGTACCGATTCAACGATTGTAAAGATTTGAATCGGTGTCGGTGTGGTGAGAGCGATATCTCAGAAAGTCACAGAGCTCCGCCCCATTTTGATGTCACGTGACCCAGCGCCGCCATTTAGCAGTAATACAGACGCATACAAATATTTCCCACTTGTACGTTAACTTTGTTTTAGGGTCAGATTTTAGCATATATTGAAGAAAAAAAGAAAATCACCCAAAAGACGATTGACACAGATTCAGCAATTTATTAATGCACCAACATCAAAGATTAAAGTATCGATACTAGCAGTGTTGGCCCTGTTACCGACGTGGTATCGGATCGCTATATGTCTTCCAGTATCGCAAGCGTGTGTGTCTGCGTATGTGTGCACTTTCAGAGCTCACCATTCCAGTGCCATGGGGAGAGATCAGGGGTCAAGTCTGGGGTCCTGATGATGGCCGTCCCGTCTTGTGCCTGCACGGCTGGGCGGACAACTGCGGCTCCTTCAACACACTCATCCCCCTGCTGCCCAAAGGTAACCACCCACCCATCGCCCCCTCAACATAAGTGAACATAAATAACAAAATAAACAAAAAGTTTTGCCAGCCCATCAATGATAAACGACGTAATCACTTAAATTAATTTCAGCTCGGTGGAGCGAAGCAGCGTTGCAGCCATTGTGCGACACACTGTGTGACTTTAGGAGATGAGGACTTAATGGAAATCGATGCTGCTTGAACGGTGGAACTGTTCTAGAATGAGTGAAGCTGATGCTGGAGATCCAACGCCGGCACGCCAGATTTTTGCCTCCGATAAATATGATTTCAATCTGAGGCCTCCAGATCATATCAGGACACAGACACACACACACACACAGGCAAACCCAGTCACAATTCCTGAGGAGAAATCGAAAGCTAAACTCGACCGTAATTCCCCTGCACACGCCAATAAACAAACAAAACAACATCTTCTGATGAGCTTTGTAACTGCAGCATCCAGGGGTCCTCGTAACTGCTGTGTGTGTGTGTGTGTGTGTGTGTGTGTGTGTGTGTGTGTGTGTGTGTGTGTGTGTGTGTGTGTGTGTGTGTGTCAGAATACAGATGCGTGGCGGTTGACCTGGCAGGACACGGCTGCTCATCCCACCGCCCGCCTGGCGTCCACTACCACATGGTGGCATACGTGGCTGATGTACGCAGAGTCACGCTGGGTGTGTAGGAAAGTAATAGCTCAACATAACAATGGGACCACAAGTACACACACTTTTTCACACACACACACGCAAGGATCAAGAAATGATTGCCTGCTTAGTAACATTTCGTTTGGCCTAGAAATTGTGTGTATTTGTGTGTGTGTGTGTGTGTGTGTGTGTGTGTGTTGCGATGGTATTGTGAATGTCCTCGGTAGATGATCTGTGAAATGACTCCCACAGCTCTACAATGGAGGACCTTCTCCATCATCGCCCACAGCATGGGTGAGCACCGTGTCTGAACATTTCTCTGAGAAAGTGTGTGTGTGTGTGTGTTGTTATTTGTGTTTGTGTGTGAGCATAATGGACTGTTTACATTCTTTGTCCTCACAGTGACTTTGTGTAAATGATTGTGTTAAATGCTCATCCTCATTGTGTTTGTAGGTGGCGATATCGCTGGGATGGTAAATAGTGGCCTTGTACCCACACACACACACACACACACACACACACACACACACACACACACACACACAGATAGTGCAATACTGTATGTTTAAACTTCCTGTTTGTTGACCGTTTGTGTGTTCACTTGTGTGTCTGTGTGTGTGTGTGTGTGTGTGTGTGTGTGTGTGTGTGTGTGTGTGTGTGTGTGTGTGTGTGTGTGTGTGCGCATATCAGTTCTGCCTTCTGTATCCAGAGGTGGTGGAGGCTGTCGTGCTGCTGGACTCATTTGGTCTCTTGCCCACAGCAACGGTACACAAACACACACACACGCTAAAGTGGCCTTGAGCAAGGCACTGAGCTGGCTGCTGTCTGTGAGGACGCCATGCTGAGGCCACGCCCACCTCTTGGGAGGTGTCGCTGGCAGAGAGTTGGTTTCACGTCAGGATTAATGAAGAATTTCGATGCAGGGTGGACGAACACCAGGGCGCAGGTGCCACATCGACTTTTAATTTTGACAGACGGGCCGCGCCAAGGTGTTACATTATTTATCTTTTAATCAGACCAGTTTTGTTGTTTTTTGCATCTTTTCCAGTGCATCAAAGTTGGTTTTGTCGTTCTAGTTTTTGTTGTTTTGCGGGCCGGATCAAGAGCGCCGTTGGGCCTGATGCGGCCCACGGGCCGCAGTTTGCCCAGAAGGAATGTAGATGATCAGCTAAGCTTAATATGAAGTGAGCTTTTATTTTTGTTTCATGACGATTTATTTTTCACAACTGAGCAATAAGTAGCCTGACACGCTACACGCTGTGAGGGAAACCAGAAGTGCTCCAACCAATCACCACATTTCATCATCCACACATTTTCCTGTCGCTTCTACCCTTATTTTTGGTGTTTGGCACGAATGTAAAAACTCTGGCCTATAATGTCTACGATGGACATTCGGACTTTGGTTTATAGCGGATGTCCTGTTTTTCACTTCTTTTCTTAGTCATATATTTGTGACTGTGTTGAATCCCCAGCTTTGTAGAAGAGGTAGCTGTTGAAGATTTTTTCGTCCTACTTCTTTAATCCCGAGGGAAATCGGCTCTCTGCACTCCAACGTCAGTGTCTGAGGAAGGCGGGGACGATGATGATGATGATGATGATGCGGTGGCGGCGTTGTTTGTGTGCACGGCAGCGTCTCACAGCGTCCGTCTGCTCTCTCAGAGCGAAATGTGCAGAGTCATGCGTCAGGGGACGGAGGAGATGATCCAGTTTGAACAAGGGAATCAGCAGAGGAGGCAGAAAGTTTACACTCGGCAGATGGCGGCCCAGAGGTGAAGCTCCGCCCCCCTTTCTTTCCTCCCTTCTTCCTTCCCTCCCTCCATCTCTCACACTCTCTCCTCGCCTAGGCTACTGTCTGCCAGCCCGTCTCTGACCCCAGACGCGGTACAGAACCTTCTGGAACGAGGCCTGGTCCAGGTCGAGGGAGGTAAGATGCCCCGCCCCAACCACACACACACTCAAATTGAATGGAAAAATAAATAAAGAAAAATATTGCCTCATGTCATAAACATGTTTCATGAAGAATACCAAGAATATGAATATATTACAATTTGTCTTTGTGAAGATTTTGAAGAATAACAACCTCTGGGGTCATTTTTGACCCCAATTAAATTTCTTTAAATATTTAGAATTTTATCAAACTAAATGGAGACATAAATAAGAAAAATATTGCCTAATGTCTCAAACATGTTGCACAATGAATACCTGGAAAATTAATATATTATAATTTTTCTTTGTGAAGATTTTGAAGAATAACTTCGCCTGGGGTCATCTTTGACCCCAATAAAAAATTCCGCCAGTGTTGAGAATTTTCTCAAAACAAACTGAGACATAAATAACAATAGATATTGCCTCATGTCACAAACATTTTTGATGAAGAATACCTGGAATGTGAATTTATAAAAAATTTTTGTCATGAATATTTTGAAGAACAACAACTCATGGGGTCATTTTTGACCCCACATGTGCATCTAAGAGTTAGACCCCTCCCTTTTCTGGCAGCTCACATATCTCCACCTGTATTCTAGGAGTCGCCTTCTCACGGGACGTACGGGTCAATTTTGTAAGTGACCTCTGACCTCTGTCGAGCCTCCTCAACCCCACCCTGCCCCCATCAGCGTTGGTTAGACATTTTGCACGCCGTTTACAGAAAAACGTGGCGCGGCTGAGTATGGATCTGTGCCTGGAGGCCGCGAGGAGGACGAGGCCTCGTCTGCTGCTCGTCCTGTAAGGATGCTCCAAGTCTCCAACACACACACACACACACACACAAAGAATGTGAAGCTCTTGGTGGGAAATGAGGTCTTGGAGATGAATGGGGCTGTGGTTTTTATTTCTTCTCTCGCAGAGCAGACGGCGGCCTGGAGAAACGATTTTCCGAGAGGAATCAGCAGAATTTCAGCCCAAGTCTCCTTCAGGCCCTCAAGGACGGAAATGTGAGTGTGTGTGGAGATGATTGGGGTGGTTGGAGGGAGCTGGAGAGCTCACAGCTGTGCAGTCACACAGTGACTCTACTCTGTCCCCTCTCGCTCTCTCCTTCTCTCTTTTTCTCTCTCTGTTATTCCACCACTCTCTCCCTCTTACTCCCTCCCTCTCTCTATCTCCTCTTCCTTTCTCTCACTCCCTATCTCTCTCTCTTCCTTATTCTGTCCTCCCCCCCACACACTCCTCCCTTCACACTTCTTCCCTCTTT
>OMPJ01034775.1:6111-21244 GCA_900312935.1 Carapus acus | reverse complement strand
CAGGCAGACGCTGCTGTAGCATAGTGACACACTCACCTGCAGGGCTGTTTGCTTGAATCTTCAAGGTTAGACTGTTTATACCACTGAGTCGAAACAAAAAAGGCATACACGATAAGCTCAGATTTCAAATGATCTTGCAGACTGCTGCTGTAGTCATTCATACAAATCAGCTCAAGTTAGAAATTCAGCATTTAACAGCTACAGTAAGGTAAACGTCTCCACTGATTATCTTCTGTTTTCTCCTATTGTCCATAAGGTGGACAACTCCTCACTCACTGGTGAGTCTGAGCCTCAGACAAGGTCACCTGACTGTACCCATGACAACCCCCTGGAGACCCGTAACATCGCCTTCTTCTCCACCAACTGTGTTGAAGGTCGGTGTCAAATCTCTGTTGCAATTTTCCAAACTACTGTCATAGTGTCACCACCATTGTTGTCATAAAATGTCCAGATATAATATCTTGAGTAGAATATGGATTCAGTCCGGAATGTTTCTGCAGTTTGTGTTACGGCCATTTGTGGTCCGCCATTCACAGTGTGTGGTGTGCCCTCCTATGGACATAATTCTACATCACACACAACGAAAAAACCCTGTGATCACCCAATTTGAGCCTGTCCATCTGATCACCATTTTCATTCCTCCTTTTCCAAAATATCTGTGGACGAAAATGTGTGATAACACACACACACCTCGTGTCCCCCTGCAGGTACAGCCCGTGGCATCGTTGTGTGCACCGGTGATCGCACGGTGATGGGCCGCATTGCCACCCTGACCTCGGGCTTGGAGACTGGCAAGGTACAGCCCTAAATATCCCTACTGAGATCCTTCCAGGCACTGGCTGATTGCTACTAGAATATTCCATTTATTGCTCACAAGATTAAAGTGGCAAATGTTTACATCCTCTCATTCTTTCTCCTACGCTCCTCCTCTACAGACGCCCATCGCCAAGGAGATCGAGCACTTCATCCACATCATCACAGGCGTGGCCGTGTTCCTCGGCGTGTCCTTCTTCGTCCTGTCGCTCATCCTGGGATATTCCTGGCTGGAGGCTGTCATCTTCCTCATTGGCATCATCGTAGCCAATGTGCCCGAGGGACTGCTGGCCACAGTCACTGTGAGTAGACCCAGCAAGTGTGTGTGCGAGCGCCTGAGTGTATTGGTGGAGGAGTTTAGGTACATTAGCTGGTCGTGTCATCATGACCCCTGCTGTTTCTTTTTTTTTTCAAATCCCTCTGCCAGCTGTAGTGGAGCTCTTTGAGTTGCCCGTGTCTTGTTCAATGTCTCCACTAGAGGGAGACATCCCATCTCCTTAACTTAACCTCAGACTGGGCAAATCCCTGTTACAATTAAAGCAAAGATCAGTGGTTTTTATGTGCTGTAAGATGAGGCCCTGTGAATTTGTTTCTGTATTGTAACATCCCAGAATATTCTAAATAAACAGGAACAGCAGGCCATATTTTGGTAAACTGAATTCTTCACTGTCGTGTTCATACAAACATTAATGTTGCTCAAGATGTGATGTCTGCCTATGTTTGTAATGTGTGTGTGTGTTTATGTGTAATAGTTTTCCGTGTCCTTTTGAGGTGTTTCAGTCTGTTTCCTTCTGTTCCGCCTGATGTTTGTCTCCGCTGCCTTTACTTCTGTGGCGTTGTGTGTCGGTTTGTGTGTTTGTGTCGTGGCGCGCATCTCTGTTTGTATCCTCGCTCAACACTCACTCCGTGTCACGATGTTGTGATGGTGATGTACTGTTTCTGTTTGTGTATCTCTCTCTCCTTTTCCATCTCTTTCTCTCCCCAAATGCAGCCCATGTGTTGTGTGTATGTATTTTCTCTCTCTCCATCTTTTCTTTTTCTTTGTCTCCCTCGTCCCCAGGCTAGTTGTGGGGCTGCCTGCCTTGGCCTGTGCGAGTGAATGACAGAATGCTAATGGCTAGTCTCGTGACCTGATTTTACCCTCCTCTGCTTGGCCTTGCCTAGTTCCCTTTTTACCATATATGGCATGATGACATAATGCACTGCTGCTCTGCTTCACCTGTTCAGGCCTCTTTTTTCTGTCTGCCAAGCCATGCTTTCTGTAAAAATAAGCTCCTAAAAATATTAAATAGAGAAGTTTGAGTTCTTAATGAAATTTGGTGAGTAAGATGAACATCTCCCGGTGTTGGTTTTTAGGTTGTCTTAAATATTTCAGTCCTCAGGGCAGTCAGAATAACGTCAGTGATGCGAATGCTGAATGATTCCAGCATGTTAAGCGCCCGGAGCTGTTCATCATCCTGTGTCTATATTCTCAGATGGATACTAATATTTTTATCTTCTTGTTTCTCCTTCCTGCCGTCCCGATGCCAACCAACAACTCCTCCCCTGGCGTCTCCACCTCCGCCTCTTTTCTCTGTTGTCTCTCACATCTCCCGATCCATCTCAGGTGTGCCTGACGCTCACCGCCAAGCGAATGGCCCGAAAGAACTGTCTGGTGAAGAACTTGGAGGCGGTGGAGACTCTGGGCTCCACCTCCACCATCTGCTCGGACAAGACGGGGACTCTGACCCAGAACAGGATGACCGTAGCCCACATGTGGTTTGACAACCAGATCCATGAGGCTGACACCACTGAGGACCAGTCAGGTTAGAAAATGTGGAAGGCATGAACCAGATACTTCATCCAGTGTTTGTTGCAATCACACTTAGAGTAGCCGAGATATATCAACCACTTATCGGTCAATCTGCCTGACTTACTGACTCCTGCTCAGGTTCCTCGTTTGACAAGAGCTCTGTGACCTGGGTGTCTCTGGCTCGCATCGCTACTCTGTGCAACCGCGCTGTGTTCAAGGCCGGCCAGGAGTCTTTGCCCATCCTGAAGCGCGAGGTAGCGGGCGACGCCTCCGAGTCGGCGCTGCTGAAGTGTATCGAGTTGTCAAGTGGCTCCGTGAAGGCCATGAGGGACAAGAACAAGAAGGTGGCAGAGATTCCCTTTAACTCCACCAACAAGTACCAGGTCTGTGCAGCCCTCGTGAACAAAACATCCACGGCCACGACACGAGGAGTTTTATCCTGGAGTATTAATGCTCCATTTTTCTCCCTCAGCTCTCCATTCATGAGACTGAGGATGAGAATGACAACCGTTACCTGCTGGTGATGAAGGGAGCACCAGAGAGAATCCTGGACCGCTGCTCCACCATCATGGTGCAGGGCAAGGAGCAGCCCATGGACGACGAGATGAAGGAGGCTTTCCAGAACGCCTACCTGGAACTGGGAGGACTTGGAGAGAGGGTTCTCGGTAAGGATGGAGAGAGGCATGGATGCAAGAAGAGGGGAGATGGACAGGGCTTAGGATGTGGTTGGAGACACCATCTTTAATCCCACATTGTTTCTCTGCTCCATTTTACCAGGTTTCTGCCACTTGTTCCTGCCTGAGGACAAATATCCAAAGGGATTCGCCTTCGACACAGACGACATCAACTTCGAGACTGACAACCTCTGCTTTGTGGGCCTCATGTCCATGATTGACCCTCCCCGTGCTGCCGTGCCCGACGCTGTGGGCAAATGCCGCTCAGCAGGCATCAAGGTATCAAGACAATCTCTCAAGTCTGACTTTTAATGGACCTTGTGCCTGTCTGAATGTGAGAGCAGATACCTGTCAGGATGTCAGTCCTCTGTCATTCTACCCTCTAACGCAGGGGTGTCAAACTCTTGTTCACGGAGGGCCACATCAGCATGGCGGTGGCCTTCAAAGGGCCAGATGACAATGGCAATTATTAAGAAGATATAAATGTAATTTAAGGTCAAATGTAAGATTCATTTATATATAGCTAAATTTTAGAAATATTGATATAATCTGTAATAATATGAATTATTGTAAAAATAATCTATAATATAATTTATAATAATAATTTTGTAATAATATAATTTTTTACTTGTTCAACTTACAAATATTCCATTTGTGTTGATGTAGAAATATGTCAGGTCTCTGCTATTGTTGTATCGCAGAAAAGAAACCTGAATTAATCAACAATCACCAGTTAACAATCAAACTACAAGTCAACAATCTTGTTTCCTCACTTGGGCTGTGTTGTTATGTCTTGACAGACTGACATTTTATAAAGTATGTGTCTTTTTGAGGCACAGCTGCGTCACTTTACCAGTAACATGATCCACGTGCATTTTGGGAGATGTAGTTTGTGGGTCGATGCATTTTCAAATGAAGGGGAAACAGTCACTCATGCGCTCGAGGGCCACATAGAATGATCCAGCGGGCCGCATTTGGCCCCCGGGCCTTGAGTTTGACATCTATGCCCTAACGCTTGTCTGTTTTGCTCCCGCTCAGGTCATCATGGTCACTGGCGACCACCCAATCACAGCCAAGGCCATTGCAAAGGGCGTGGGCATCATCTCCGAGGGCAACGAGACAGTGGAAGACATCGCTGCACGCCTCAACATCCCCGTGAGCCAGGTCAACCCAAGGTATGATGGTGGACATCTTGGTATTAGTGCACTTACTCCTAAAAGTCCGTCATATTTAAATGTCTAGGTGTAGCTGCAATCAGTAATTTGACGCTAAATGTGTCCGTGTGCCTTTCTGCAGGGACGCAAAAGCCTGTGTGATCCACGGCACAGACCTGAAAGATCTCACCCAGGACCAGATGGACGATATTTTGAGGAACCACACAGAAATCGTCTTTGCCCGCACCTCTCCACAGCAGAAGCTGATCATCGTGGAGGGTTGCCAGAGACAGGTATGACACACACATACAAGGAATAGATAACGAAAAACACACACACAAACCTGCTCAAATGTCTGCATCCTTCTTTGCCCAGGGAGCCATCGTGGCTGTGACAGGTGACGGTGTGAACGACTCTCCCGCCCTCAAGAAGGCTGACATCGGCGTCGCCATGGGAATATCTGGCTCCGACGTGTCCAAACAAGCGGCTGACATGATCCTGCTGGATGACAACTTCGCCTCCATCGTTACTGGCGTGGAGGAAGGTGAGAGACAAACACACCAAGCGAAGGAATGTTGAATCGGACTCGCTCCTTTTATTTTTAGGGGGAGGCATCTCTCCTCTCTGAGCTTCACCTTGTCCCTCGCAGGTCGCCTGATCTTCGACAACCTGAAGAAGTCCATCGCGTACACTCTGACCAGCAACATCCCAGAGATCACCCCCTTCCTGTTCTTCATTCTTGTCAACATCCCGCTGCCCCTGGGCACCATCACCATCCTCTGTATCGACCTGGGAACTGACATGGTGAGGGACACTTCACATTCACGCTGAGAGGTCGTAGATGACACAGCTATGATTTGCTCATGCCCAGCCAGGCATCCATAAGCAGGCGACAGTATGTGTGTGAGCGTGTGTGATCTCACCTCTGTTGTCTCTGGTACACACATACACCCGGATGACTTCATCTGTTAACTGAAGTCATGCGTGGGGACTCACCAGTAAACGTAATTTACTGCACAAACAAGAGGGACGTGTTTGGGTGCGTCTCAATGAATTAGCATAACAGGGTGTGGTTCATTTATTCCAGTATTTCAATTTCAAAAGTGACACGCTCATTACGCCTTCATTACACACAAGGTAAAATGTTTCAAGCTCTTTGTTATTTGTAATTCATAATTATTCCATGGGTACTCCTCGTTGTGGTGTATTGACCTACAAATTATATCATCAGAGCTGCTGAAGTGGACCGCTATTTCTTATTCAACAATGCCTGATCAAAGTACTGACCTTGCCTCAGACTACAGCAGAAGTCCTGATTCGGAAGATGTTTTGTTTGAAAATTAGAAGTACATCACCAGCTAGACATCCTCAGTGTTTCAACTGGAGTGCACCAGCAGACTTGAACACTAGATGGCAGTGTGAGCTCACAGCACAGTGTGGGTCCACATTCGGGCTGGGTATTGTGAAGAATCTCACGATTCGATTTCGATTCTTTGGGTAACAATTCGATTCGATTTCGATTCGATTCGATATTGTTTTAAACACTTCGATATCGATTCAGTAATAAATTGATATGCACAAATAATTGATAATGTTGATAATTTAATTTCAAAATATATTTTTTTTCATGCCCATATGAACAGCCAAGGTATATCATAGCATTTTTTAGCACTAAAACATCTGTCAATAGCATGAATTAGCACAATAATGTGTGCTGAATATGGAATACAGAAGTAAAAAATATGACAGTACTGTATTAAGACTAAAGTGCATGTAATCTTTAATTATATTTCTTTTCTCTTGGCAATTATGTTGTAACTCACAACATTTCTGAGCAATAAAACATTTGAATATAAAGCATTAACATAGTAATGCTATCTATTAGGGCTGGGTATTGAAAGGAACCTCTCGATTCGCTTTCGATTCTTAAGGTTAGTTTGTCGTTTTACTCTTGTTGCTCGGTTCAGCTTGACACAAGTTACCCACCACTTTGCTTTTGTTCCCTGTTTAAGTGGGAACTGGAAGTAATTCCAGACATCGGAACTCTTTCCATCGTTGCCATTTTGTGGTTGCGGACGCCTGCAGCTTCTGTACATAAAACGCGATTCACAAGATGTTGCGCCATGGGGTGGATCGATTCAGCGGTAGTGCTGAATCGATATTGAATCGAAGGGGAGAAAAATTTTTACCCACCCCTACTTGACACTGTATTTAGAGGTTCTCTCTCTCCGTTTTTCACTCCACGTCTACGTCTCACTACATGTGTTTGACTCCCATCTCGCTCTTCTTCTCTCTCTCCCCTTGTCTCTCTCTTCCTCTGCAGGCATTACTGTGTCAACATCCCAGAGTCTCTCCCTAAACTGCTACTGTCAGTGAAATGGAACTCCAGGGACGAAGTGTCGCAGGTGAGCACGCAGCATCCTCCTCCTCTTGTTGAGTCTGTTCTCAAGCTGTGGCCTCTCCTCTTCCTCCCTTCAGATGTACTGCCTGCTGAAGGAGTGGCCTCTGATGGAGCCTGAGTCGGCTCTAGAGCTGCTGGACTGTAACTTTCCTGACCCCATGGTGCGAGAGTTCGCGCTGCGCTGCTTGGTGCAGGGACTGACGGACGACAAGCTGTCCCAGTACCTGCTGCAGCTGGTGCAGGTACGTGCACGTCCACACCTTCACCCTCATTTCACCATCGGTGTGTTTGCAGTCGTGATGCTTCTGATTTTCACTTCTTTCGTTGGGTCAGAAGAAGCCCCAACATCACAGAGCCACCTGCTCTGTGATTGTAAAAATCCTTAACGTAGATATGACTGAGTGCATCTTGACTGTGTGTAGGTGCTGAAGTATGAAATGTACCTGGACAATCCTCTGGCTCGTTTCCTCATCAAGAAAGCTTTGACCAATCAGAGGATAGGACACTTCTTCTTCTGGCATCTCAAGTGAGTTGTTCCAACAGCTCTTCGCACAAAACACACAATGTTGTTTACAAAGCCGGTTTTGTTACTGTGCGTCTGTGCGCACGTGTGTGTCAGGTCAGAGATGCACAACAAGACGGTGTCACGCCGTTTCGGCCTTCTGCTGGAGGCGTTCTGCAGAGCCTGTGGGATGTACTTGAAACATCTCAACAGACAGGTGAGCAACACCTGTCAGAGCCTGACTCCTCCCCAGCAGCAGAGCAGGGTGGCCAACAGAATGTGTGTGTGTGTGTGTGTGTGTGTGTGCGTGTGTGTGTGTGTAGGTCGAGGCCATGGATAAGCTGGTGAACCTGACTGACACACTGAAACAAGAGAAGAAAGATGAGACGCAGAAAGTACTAGCACGCACACACTCAACACCCATAATTGCTGGTTGACCGATGGCATAGCTCTGCTTGAAATGTGAGGATCGTCCCTGTAAGAGTCTCCTGAATGTGTCTTCTGATTGGCTGTCAGACCCAGATGAAGTTCCTGGTTGAACACATGTCCCGCCCTGATTACATGGAGGCCCTGCAGGGATTCGTCTCTCCACTAAACCCTGTCCATCAGCTGGGAAACCTGCGGTGCGGCACCGTGGACCCACTCACTTAGCACCTAGCTCACTGACACAATGGGTCGAATGGTCCCAGGCAAAGATATTGACAGTTGAGGGTCTCGTGTCTGTCTACTGTAATGTCTCAGACTGGAGGAATGCAGGATCATGTCATCGGCAAAGCGCCCCCTGTGGTTGAACTGGGAGAATCCAGACATCATGTCTGAGCTGCTCTTCACCAACAATGAGATCATCTTTAAGAATGGAGACGGTAGCTAGCAACATGCTGACTCAGCACTTCTGTATGGCAACTTAGAAGCTTGGAACATGCTAAAAAGACAAAAACGTCTGTGTGTGTGTGTGTGTGTGTGTGTGTCAGACCTGCGGCAGGACATGCTGACTTTGCAGATTATTAAGATCATGGAGAACATCTGGCAGAACCAGGGCCTGGACTTGCGGTGAGTCTGATCCCCACAGAGGCTCAGAACCAAAGATCCAACCTGCTCCAGGTACTGACCATGTCCAACGTCCGTCTGTTTGTGTGTCCGTCTGTCCTTCCAGCATGCTGCCATATGGCTGTCTGTCCATCGGGGACTGTGTGGGTCTGATAGAGGTGGTGAAGAATAGCTTCACCATAATGCAGATTCAATGCAAAGGTGGCCTGAAGGGGGCACTGCAGTTCAACTCCAACACCCTGCACCACTGGATCAAAGACAAGAATCGCGGAGAAGCGTCAGTATCGGTCCCTTTGTCCATCTGTTTCTCGTCTTTGTGCCTGCACCAACCCGCCCGTCCGTGTGTCCCTCAGATATGACCGGGCCATCGACCTCTTCACCCGGTCATGTGCGGGTTACTGCGTGGCGACCTTCATCCTGGGCATCGGTGACCGCCACAACTCCAACATCATGGTGAAGGAGAACGGGCAGGTGAGTCGTCCTTGTCCTCCGCCGCTCCTCCTCCTTCCTAACCACTCTCCGTCCTTCTTCTTCTTCCTCCTGCAGCTGTTCCACATCGACTTTGGACATTTTCTGGATCATAAAAAGAAGAAGTTTGGCTATAAGAGGGAGCGTGTCCCCTTTGTGCTGACTCAGGACTTCCTTATTGTCATCAGCAAAGGAGTGCAGGAGTCCACTAAGACCAAGGAGTTTGAGAGGTGACCCCCTCTTGCTGCCCCCTGACCTCTGTCTGTCCGCATGACTCTGTCTCATGTCAAGTATGCCAGTTGACTTGTCTGTCTGTCTGCTCACCTGTCTATCTCTCTGTTCATCAGTGACCCTCTCTGCCTGTTTGGCTGTTAGTCTTTCTTTCAGTGCCGGCGCTAAAAAACGTCCTCTCATTATTCCTATGCTTGTCCCCTTGTCTGTCTCCCTGTCCCCCAGGTTCCAGGAGATGTGCTACAAGGCCTATCTGGCCATCCGGCAGCATGCCAGCCTCTTTATTAACCTCTTCTCCCTGCTGCTGGGCTGCGGGATGCCAGAGCTGCAGAGCTTTGACGATATCGCCTACCTCAGGAAGACCCTCGCTCTAGGTAAGGGGGGGAGAAGGGCGGGACAGAGACCACCAAGGGGCCATTAGAGGCTAAAGCAGCTCTTCACCTGTCCAGATGGAACACACTCGAAGTACTTGCTTCAAAATCTGCAAGATTTTAACAGAACGAGAGTTCACCGTGTCTGTCTGTCTGTCTGTGCTGTCTGTCTGTCCACCTCTCTCTCGTTGACTGACAGAAAAGACCCAACAGGAGGCGCTGGAGTATTTCACCAAGCAGATGAATGACGCCCATCATGGAGGTTGGAGCACAAAGATGGACTGGATCTTCCACACAATCAGACACATGCCAAACGAACACTGACACACACACACACACACATACACACACACACATTAATGCACTACAGAGGGAATGACAGTGAGACAGTTGGTAGTTGTTTAAGATAGTTAGTTTGTGGAACAGTCGACGTAGCAACAGAGAGCTCAGGGTTACGGTTGATGGTAGAGGATGCCAAATGCATGCTGGGAAGGGACAGGCTGATGATGATGATGGTGACAGATGTGAAACGTCTTCCAGACAGTGCTGCAGCTAGCCTGTTAGCAGTGTGTCTGCGCTGCAGACTGGCTTGCTGGCGGTAGCTTACACTTGGTGCTACGATGATTTGTAATCAAGCTTGTTAGGTATTTGAATTAAAGCAGCTTTATTTAAACCAGCACAGAGCACAATCAGGGCAATAAAAGAATCAGCTCGCTGACATCCGACAATCAATTAATCTGATCAATAGTAGCGAGAGCTGCCTAACTGTGGGCAGAACCAAGCAAAACCAATTATAATGTATGTCTTGCTGGTTATTAATGAAAAAGCATTAATGAAAAAAAGCACAAGAGAAAATGATGGAAATTAATTGATTTTAGAAGTAGCTTTGTAATAGCGAGTTTTATATTTTTACACCAATGATTGATGATTTATTGAAGCTCTGACAAAATCAAAAGATTATTTCTGTTGCCATTCAAAGCAGCACAAGTACTTGAAGTAGTAGAAAATTCTGAAACTAAAAGATTTGTAGAAAATATTTTTTTCGCCCACTGTATTTATAATTACAAATTTTCAATGAGTGTAAAACACAAACAGAACTTCCGTTTAAAAAAAAATCTTTGTCTGACATCTTCAATGAATTTCAATATTATGTTGATGAATTTCAAAAAACGTTTTCCTTTCTTCCGTAACATACATCTCTGTTGTTTTCATGCGCCTCCCGTTTTCAGCATAGAATTTTTCTCAGTGTAGTTTCATGTTCTGTTTGATATTTATTTGTCTATTTTTAAGTGTGTAAGGGCCAGAGGGTCTTTACAGAGAATCAAATTGAGGAATTTTTGTCTTGGCAGATATTGATGAATATTTTGTGGTAATCATCATTATTGTACTGAATTGTTTTGTATTCCAAATCAAATGTTTGAGATTCACTGTAATATGTTTAAATTTTGGATTTCTTAGGATGCTTTTAGCCTTAAGGCAGAATCTTTTTTTTTTTTTTTGGTTTTGTTTTGTTTTGTGATTGTATTTGTGAAAAACATCACGGTGAGGCATATTGGAGATGTTGTCAGGGACCAACGTGTCAGTGAGACAATCGAAATCTATCAATTCTCTGATGTCATAAGAGAAAGGCAAAGCGTTGGGCCCTCACTTTGCTTGCTGCACTTATCTTTTTAAGAGGAAAATCAGACGAGAGGAAATGATTCCAACATGTTGTTTATGCATCCTAAATTATATGCAGTATAAGTGTCTACAAAACTTACATGGCTGGCATTCACTGGCATATTTAGTAACTAATATTTAGCATTAGCATACACTTGCTAGTGCAGACAAGCTGCTTCTCCCTCAGGCTGAAATGAATTGTGTCAAACTCGCACCCAGCCTGAGTGGAATTCTGACATGTAACTTGTATGACTTACACTGTGTGGTGTAACTGCTGAGGGGTTGTCGAATTTTGATGTCTCCAGGATTCTTTGTGGTGAATCTGACTGTTTGGGAGATGTTGGGAGAATCCCTTCCTTAGGCGATTGATACCTGCCAGTCCGCAGCTCAAAGTGTGGGATAAGTAGGCCAGAAATGATCGTCGTGCAAACATTCTGTTTGAGTTGTGTTGTTGTAGCGAATGGATTTACAGATTTGTGGACACAGGGCTTCGCCAGAGCTAGCTGAAGGGCTCGGTCACACACTGTCTGTTGGCCTTCAGTGCACTGTTTGGAAAAAATATGAAGAAAAAAACTAAACAAAACCTGCCATTATTCCCATAGCAGGGTGACTGTTGTGTCAGGAGGTTGACTGCATTTTGGGATGTATTTCCTGCTATTTCCACAAACTGACCTAAGACTTCCCAGGTCCTTGTTGGAAAATCGGCGGGAAAACCCCAGCGTGCTCACACGGTGTGTTGTAGCTTCATTAGCATGTGTGCCATGCCGACTGGGCTCATGCACCCTTATCACTGGAATTTCATTTGTCATTATTGCACTGAAACAATGTAATATAAGTAGCATAGCATAGTTAGCATACTTTAGCTTTTGTGGATGCTCCAAACTCTGCAGCCACCAGAGGGCGGCGCTGGGCTCAGACGGGTTAAAGGGTGATTCTGCCCGTTCTTACTGTGGTTACAGCTACTTTGTTCCTGAGGGGTCGATTGTTGTGAGTTTGTCTTGTTCGTGGTGCGCTCTGATTGTGTCTTAGCCCCGCCCACTTCCTTATCAACAGCCAATGGTGAATCAGGATTTCAGTCAGCGCCGACACCTGCTCATGATCCATTTGGTATCGACGTCTGAAATGTTTCCAAAGTGATGGTCATCAATAAATGGTTAAACTGAAAAACAGTTGCCTGTAGCGATTGGTAATTTGTGATTGTTACTTATAAAGCTGCAACTCATACATTCTGCTGTCAGAGAGATAAAAAAACACAAAACGTTTCTTTCATCAATGTATCAGTTTCCCCAAAATTAGGAATGACTAAAATTAGGAATTTTGGTACCCAAATTAGGATGAAAATTACTGACAACTAAAAAATTGTCTTCTTGCCTTTTAACTACTGTATGCCAGAGAAAACAAAGCTTGTTTCCCCTCTTTTCTATGTTTCTTAAAATAGGGTAAAATGATTGTTAACTCCCATTTAAGTGTACACTCTTTTAGAGGTTTTACAGGTTTAGACCTCATCAACGTATGAATGTAGCTATTTAATAATTGACATTTCTTTAGATACCTGGGCCTAGTTTCCTGCTGTAGTTTGCTGATTGCCTGGTGCAGTGACCATGGTTGGCATTGGAATCATGCCTTTTCTAATTATAGACTGAAAGATAAGGTGCCAAAACAGATGCTGCTGCTGTTTGCACTGGTCTACATTAAGATTACATTTACATCACAGACCTTAAACAGACAATAATCCTCCAGAGGTCATAACTGACGACATAAATCCTCTCTCAGTGGTTGGCTTTAAATTTACAACCACACAAACTAAGCCAGGTGGTCGCTTTGGCTGAGTGTTCAGACTGCGATTAAAGAAGTGGTGACTGAAAAAGTGCTGTCGTCAGTCAACAAATCAGATGAATTTGGCATTTAAAAGATAGAAGAGATCTGGGGCGGTGTTGCTTTTGGAGCGGCTGACGGATCTCCTGCTGGTAAACACACACACCTTCAAGCCCCAGCTCACACCACTCTGAATCTCAACGCCGCATCATACGAACACACAGGAGGAGAGCGAGTACGAACATGCCGAGGAAGGAGCCGAGTAACGATTTCAAGCCTTCCGCTTTCCTGCTGTGTGTGGTAAGTGGGGTGAGGCGGCAGGTTGGTGCAGCAGGCCCTTGCACAGCATCTGTGACTGGGACATGGGACAAGAAGGGGACAGAGACACTGTCAACAGACCGCAGAACCCCCCCTGCCCAGTATGAGCATATCTGACAGCAAAGCAGCAGCTAGAGACACAGTAGCGATGGCGACAGAGCACAGTAAGAACTCTGGTAGGCAGGACGTCCTGTCCTTGTGGTGGACAATTTGTGGAAAAAAATTACCCTCTTGGAGGACTGTGGCTTGTCTTCGCAGAGGTCCAACCGGAGGTTCACCGGTAACCTTTGGACATGGCTGGCTCTAAAACAGGTACGGGGGCTTCTTCGGCTCTGACCCGACAGAGGGGGGCAACAGGAAACCTGGTGAAAGATTAGGAAACATCAGAATAGCAAGTCAACCAGCGACACTTGATAAAAATAAATAGAGCAAATTAAAAGTACTGCAATCTCTGAATGTTTACCTGTCCACCAAGCCCCCAGTGACCCAGAGGAGGAACAACACCCAGGAATCCTTCCACCGGATCAGGGCTGTTGGAGTTTCTGGGGCTGAGGCAAGACTGTCCACCAGATGAACCACTCAAATCTAGCTGCTGGAGTTCTACTTGCTCTGTCAATGTCCACGTCCATAAGAACTGCGAAAATGCGAGCAGCACCCTGCTGTGTGGAGGGGACAACACCTCCAACCACTGACTCCCTCTCATGAGGTCCCCGCTTACTATACCACAGAGTAAAATGGCTGACATGGCATTCAGTGGTCCCAAAAACAAAAGAAGCTTGCACAGTTGGATCTTTAATGTGGTCTGTTTACAATCACAAAACATTTCTCCATAAACGCTGACGCGGAATATTCAAACGGCATCAAACCCACCAAAGCCCCATTTTGAGACCGGAATGTCATCGAACCCTCAAAACAAGCATAAAAAAAACAAGTCTTCCAAAATAATAAAACTATATTTTCCAGTTTTTTTCCAAGCTTTAGTTTTTCCTCCTGAAATTAAAAAAAAGAAACCAAAAGTATGTGAAGGAACTGAAAGTAAAACCATGGAAATAATTTATCTGGAAAATCTCTGCGTGTATCTACAGGTCGGTGGTGTTGCTGCTGCTCTCCTTGGCCTGACGCAGCCCGTACAGCCATTTAATCACTCTGGCGTTCCTCTCGATCACAGACACGCCATAAGGAGCGCGCCCCCCAGCATCCACTGCATCTTCCTCATCGTCGTCTTCGTTTGCCCTGTCGGAGCCTGCACACTCGGAGCCCGGGGCGCTGACGCTGCGGAAACGCGCCAGCGACACAATGTCGGAGGAGGAGCCGGTGAAGTCGTGGAGATCTGCGGGGTCCAGACCGCAGAGGTTGAAGAAGCGCTCCAGCTCGGTTCCCGCGCGGGAGAATCTGTCGCTCATGTCCGATTTGGAGCGCGTGAGCGAGGGGCGTTTCCTGGAGCTGGAAGAGGAGAGGCGAGTGATTGCTGGGGAGGGAGGAGGGAAGTCTGGGAGGTCGGGAGGTGCCTGGGCCGGAACTGGGGGCTCCGTTGGAGAGGACTCGGGTTGGTCGGGCTTTGGTGGCGCCACGATGGGTTTCGAGGGTGAAGGAGCCGCAGCTGCTGTGGTTCTGGTGTGGAAGAGGCGCAAAGGCAGGTGGGGGTGAAACGGGGAGTGCAGGGCCATGGGCTGCAGCGGCTGGCGGACGAACTGCGGTGGTCTGCGGGGCGAGCGGACGGGGCCGGCCTGCGGCATGACGTCCACTCTGCGTACGGCCGTTGCAGCTGGACACCCGGAAGGAGGTACTGGCTCCTCGCCTTTGCCGTGGCCGGAGACTTTTAACCTGACCTTTGGGGGAGTGGACCAGTCACGGCGGGGAGGCGGGCTGGGCGCGAGGCCTGGGTGGG
>OMPJ01034774.1:0-30100 GCA_900312935.1 Carapus acus | reverse complement strand
TGATTGAGAACTTGTGCAAGAACAAATAAGGAAAATAATATATACCTTTATTATCATTTCCTTTAGTGTCAACAAGCTGTGGATAGAAGAAGAACACATTTCAAACAGAGTGTGCGCATGTGTAAAATGATTCAAAATCCACATTATAACTACAAGTAGTGTCTTCTTAGGCACTTACTCCACCCTTGTGTCTGTCTGACTTTTGCGCTTCCCACTACAGCAGGGGTGGGCAAACTACAGCCCATGGGCCCCATCAGGCCTTATGGTCGTGGCAAATATGACTAAGCAACAAAAGCGATCCTATCAAAAAGTAAATGATGTAACACCCTGATGTTTTGTTTCTGTTTCTGTCCGATATGTCTGCACCTTTAGCTGATGCAGCCCGTCTGTCAAAATTTAGAACCCAATGTGGCCCCTGAGCCCAGATGTTTGCCCACCCCTGCACTACAGTGCTCTCCAGCAGCCGACAGCTGGTAAATATCTACGAATAGGCTGCAGTGGTGTATAAGCCTCATATACTGTAAGATTCGCATTTTTCCACGGTCGTCCGTGAGTTGTCGACAGGCCCCATCAGGGCCCGGGTAGGGGGACTGCTGCCCCCCCCATAGGTTCCGTCCATGGTACTTTAACTTAAGCATACTGAATATGTTATATGTTGTGCCAAGTTCTTCCAACTTGAATTGCCAAAGCCAAACTTACCTTGAGAAGTTGCAGCTGATCAAATGTTAAGTCCTTGACTGGTACCTCAATAAGCTCAAGGGAAGTCTTGTCGTGTTTCTGCCAGGGTCAAGTGAAACAAAGGAGTCAAGTTTAGCAGAATATCAAATAGACTACAGGCAACAAAAGGACAACATACTATCTACAACACAGCCCAGTATGCAAAAACAGAGAGGGACATGCAAGATGATTTCTATTTCCGGTGCTTTTAATAAGCTCTCATCTCACTCCTTGAATCACAACCTCATCGTGGTGGAGGGAATTGAGTGCTCTATTGATGCAAAGAGCTATGTTGTCAGGGCATTGTGCCCCTGAGAAGATCTCCAATGGCAAATGGCTCCTGGGCTAAAGGCCAGACAAAGAGCGATTCTTCAGACCCTTCAGGTGACATCAAAGTCGAGCCAGAGTACCTGGCCCAGAGAAACGCTGGAACTCCAACCTGGAGTCACTCATAGGATAGAGGCCTGTGAACAAGCATCTGGTGACCAAGCTTTCATCCATGGGGCTGTGCCAGGTCCAGCCCGAACTAAAGACATTGACTTGTGGTCATCCAAGGGGCTCACTACATCAAGAAGGAACGGAAGGGATCCAGTGTTTTTGTGGAAAGTACAACACAAGGCAGGGCATTGGCAGTCTGATCCTAGGTTATGGAAACTGGTTTTTGGAAAATTGCTTCTTGGCAAGGAGAGTGTGAGTGCCTTTGCAAGAGGTCCAACTTAACCTCGACAAAATGTTGGATCTGGGACCCAAGTCTTTGAGAGGGGTCACACTTTCTCCTTTAATAGTGTTGGTCCCTTTGAGAGCTAGAGGGCTGGTAGCACTTACATCAGGAGTTAACACCCAAAGAGCCATTTTGACTCGGTTTCCATGGAAACGTACAAACTGGGGGCCACCACTGGTTTTCGACTTTAAAATGCTATTCAATTCAGTTCATTTCACAATTTATTTGTATAGCACCAAATCATAACAGGTGTTATCTCAAGATGCTCTCCAACAGATGCAGTCATCTGTTGGGCGTCAGCGTGGAGAGGACGGGTCCGAAAATGAAATGAAAGTTCACCTCTCCAACAACTGCAGCAAACAAGCACAGCATCCACAATGAGGGGCTGTGCAAAGTCAGTTTCAGTTTCATCTTTATGCAGGCTTGTGTCTACTTACCAGATTTTTTGGACTACAGGGTGCACCTAAAATCCTTGAATCTTCTCAAAAACCTGCATTATGCCTTGTAACGCGGCGTACTTTATGTATGAAATTCAATCAATTTTACATGGTGCAATGCGCTAAAAAATGTTTAACAGCAATTTTGGTAAGAGACAAAGCCGCTCCTCTTGACTGTCGTCAATTCCCAGCTGACAGAAGGATGTTGTATTTAAATCGGTCATACTAACTTCAGTTGTTCGCTATTGCTAACAAAAATAAACCAATCAATGAACAATATACAATACGCACTTAGCTCTGCAGCTTCTTAATAGTGATCTGTGCTTTCACGAAAGTAGGAATCATCACTGAGCAGCCAAGTACAGTAAACGCCCAGCTATCCATGGCTCCGCATTCATTGACTCAAGTATACACGGAAATTTACCACGATCATCAGATTTTCATGCGGTGTCTATTGATTCTCATGGTAACTCCTGTATGTAATTCTCGATGCCACTGAAATGTCCTGCGTCTACGAAGGCAGTTGGAAATGTCATTTAGCATGCCAGAAAAGTTGTGACTCTCCAAGAAAAGGTGAGAATGCTAGATATCTTAGAATAGGGGCAGAAAAAAAGCTCTTGCTTGCCAGTTTGTGGTCAATGAAAGCACAACTCGATTCGATTCATAATTGTGAGAAAGCGATTACAGAATGTGTGAGTGGTGAAAATCTTTCTTTGCACCTCCCACTGATGAAAAGGTTCATGATCCCTGTATTGGGGGGTGATATTAACACTATGTCACTTCTCTGCTATTTTTCACATCCGCGGGAGGTCGCGGCATGGATCCGATGTGGATATGGGGGGGGGTTTACTCTAACAGAAACAAGACTGACTGATAATGACAAGAGGGAAGCCTGCATGCCTGAGGCCGCAATCGCCCAACTATTAAACTCAGACACTGACAGTGAGGAATCTGACGAATTGGTGGAGGACAAATTATTTGAAATGTGAGTGTATTTTTCTGTTTCTGTGACAACTGAACAATTAGTATGAATGAGTCAAATTAAGCTAGACTTAGCTGAATGTTTTCTTTCGCTTAATGTATGTGACAATGCGCCTTTTAGCCTTGTCCGTCTTACGTGTGAAAATAGACTTGTTCATTGATACTATGCCAAATCATCTTTATGGTCTGCAAAATATGGTATTCATTGGTTTGTTTTCTGGGCCAGGCAGCAGTATTACGCTGAGGAGCCACCTGTGGGTCACGAGCCATGGGTTGCCACCCCCTGATCTAGATTCTCTGCCTGTATATTGGGAGTCCACTCTGTTGGACGAAGGAGTTGCCTCCCTGCACCTTTGGGTTGGGAGCGAACTCTGACTTGTTTGTATCAATGTGCTGAAAAGCAGTCCAGAGTACCCACCCTTTTTGGAGTCTTTAGGACTGGTGCCGGATAACAGACAAAAAAAGGAACTCTGTTGTACTACTGGGGATTTCGAGGATGTGGGAGGTTGATTTGAGAGAAACAGCAAGCCAAATCTGAACCTGAGCCACGTTCAGTTATTGGACTCCTACGCAAGTTGCAGTCTGTCCATAACGAGCACCATGTTCAAACATGAGGTGGATGATGAAGGTAAGTGGATGACAACAGCGACAATGAGAAAGTCCTGACCATTCGTCATCACAGTGATGAGTAATTATCAAGAGTCGAAATCTTACCTTTTTGGTAGATATACAGCATGTCAGATCATGGTAAACAATAGGAACAGCATCTTTGGAGAGGTGAACGTCAAACTCTACATAGGCCACACCCTGCAAAATGGACAGCTTCTGTGAAATAAAAGCATGTTTTGATGTATATGCATGTATAGTGGTGCACATACATGTTTGGCTGCACTTTTGAATGACGCAATGGTGTTCTCTCTGACCCTGTGGTGCCTGGAAAGTAAGAGAATTAGATTATTAACACCAAAAAACATTGATTTTTGCATTACAAAATACAGCACATATAATGATGTACGCGATCACTGTGATTCATTCTCTATTCTGTAAAAGTGCACATCCTCTACATCATTGTCAAACATTCCCTTCAGACTGTGTGTCTAACATGTGGAACTGAGACATTATTGTTAATGTGTATTTTTGTACATTTCTGTCTGTCTCTATTGCTCACTTGGCTGCATGAGTGCTGCCAGCTCCTCTGTGACCCACATCCAGGGTGCTCCTCTTCTTCCAGTACTTTGTGTATGAGGAACTCATGTCACACTGCAATCCCCGGATGGGCCGGATCACAAGATAGTCCACTATTAAGACAGTAAAACTTCAGTGTTCAAAACATGAATGGGGCTCTCAACATGAAAAAAAGATGGCTTGAATTATTGTGGTCTTAATATGTAAGGCTTTTAACTGACCTCTGACTTTTCCAATTGTTTGCCTTGAATTTCTTCCCATAATGGGAAGCGTGACCTCACCAACATCTTTTCCACTCTCGGAGAAAGTGGAGGAGAGGAGACAAGCTGTGCCCACGTGCCCTGGGTGAGTGTCACCCTGCACTACGTGCTCACCAAGATCCTCCTGTACACAGACAACATACAGTATGTACTGATGAGTGGTTTTGATTCTTGCAATAAAAAATTAAAAAAAACATTTTCAAATGTCATTCTAGTAAAAATATAAAATTTTGAAAAGTCATTACCTCAAAGAACTCAAAAGTAAGCTCTAGATTATCCGGGTCCATAGTATGGATACTGTACTCCGTCCATTGCGACGGTTCAAGAGCATAGCCGCACTCAGGCTGGGAGTGCCGTGACTTATAGCCACTGCTACTGATCATACTGATACCCAGTGTGGTGGTCATCTTGTGCAGAGACGAAGAGCTATGCTCTTCATCCTCCTCCTCCTCCTCTTCTATTCCCTCTAATGTCAATTTGATCCTGGGGAGCAAGTGACATTAAAAATTACATTTGTTACATCTTCTCATATACACCCATATTTTTCATATCTACGTAATCATATAAAAAATTATATTTCCTCAGTGTATTTTCATGACCACTGTAGAGCAGCGTGGTTACCCTCTACTGCTCATCTTGTGTTGCTTTTAGACAGGACTTTCTCCATGTGGTGTTAAATTCCACCTTGCCACAATGTGTACCTGAAACGAGACTTCTTGTATTTCTTCTTGGTGATGGACACTGGAGGCTTTCTAGAGTGATGGAGACGAAGCCGAATCTCTGTCTGACATGTTAACCACCCAGAGTCAATGCAACTCACACCATCTGAATGACAGAAAAGATTTTTAGCAATTCAGTATTGAGGATAAGGGTGGAGAGATGTTGGTTCTGTTATCGATTCTACACCAAGTTCAAGAATTTTTTTCATACTGCGCTGTGATTCTGGCTTAAACATAATCCAAAAAAACACTGTTATGATGTAAGTGCATGACTCACTGTGAATTCCAAACTGTCCATCATCAATACTCAGGTGTGACGCTGCAATGAGCAAGGAGGCATTAGAAAAAGCACAAAACAGTGTACCCCCAACAATACTGAGAACAAAAATCTCCAGTTATCACTACTTGTTCAAATCATATTGTACACTGCAAGCACTGATAGATATGGTTTGCCTCATTTTTATACTTAAGAGACAACAAAGACTAAAATAACTAAGGCTGTGAAGAATTTGGAATGTTCAATACCCAGGTTTTATGACGTAGCACAAACTTGGACCATGTTTGATTCAGAATCTAACCTTGGGTCTAAAAGTAAATTGCGGTGCGTTGCTATAGGAGCGACTCTGGGGTCACAAAGGAAAGGATGGGAACACTGCAGCAATGTTTTCTATCAAGCGTTCAAAGAATTTTTATTTCAAGCAACGGGCCATCACGATGCATTAAGATCGTGTGGCACAATGCTGATGTTGATGTTGATGCCCAAATCACACTGGGCATCAACTGCAGCATTTGTTCTGTGAACACAGTACATTCCAGAAAAGCCTCTCCCTGACTCTAAACACAATGCAGACTGACAAAGTGTCCCGAAATGTTTCTCAGAAAAAACAAACAGCATGAGAAGGAAAGACTGCAGCGGAATAACATTAGTTAATAGCGACAGCATATTTAAATTAGATTTCCAGAATTTTTCTTTTGCAAGTGGGAACAAGGCTGCAGGGTTGACAACCAATGTGTTCTGTTGTGCGGAAGGACTCAGGAGAAGAGGAGTGCCATTCTGTCAGGGTATTTTGTGTATAATTCATAAAGCCCAACCACACCGTGCACTGTTTCCTAACGTTCTATACCTGTGGGGCTCATCGTGCGCGGCTGATGATGGGTCTCCCATATATTGACTATCACTTGACAGGGGCCATCTGCGCTCTGCAATTCCAATGTTAAGTACAGTATTAGGGCTTTCAATTAGAATGCAAGTTTTTGAATTTCTTTTCCAATCCAGCCTCAAAGCTGCCCTTGTGACCAGAATGAGAGAAATGAATTAGAGCTGTTATAGTCACCAATCCCCCAGCTAGGCCAGGCAGCCACCGCCAGTTGAAATCTGAAAAGTGGACGTGTTAGTGAAGAAACAAAAACTTTTTTCAGTTATGCGTAAAGCTGCGTTCTGCAAATGTACGCATCTACGATGTATGCTAATCCTGTAGGATGTATAGTATTTGAAAAAGCTATATTGTACAAAAGTTTGTATAAATAACTGCAGATTTACATAAGAAATAAAATATTCATTTGGTAATATCAATTATACAATATTCTTATGTATGGTTCTTTGGGGGTCACCAACGCCACGACTGCAGGCACATGCTCGCTCGAAGGGACCACTAAAGGCGCCCCCAAGGCATCCTCTAAAAAGAGCATTGGTTACAATCATCATGAATATCTGAGGGGAATCATTAGTGACATGTGAGCAGTTTGCTCACTTAGTATTACTACAACTACTGTTATAATCATCATTATTCATCATAAGTACAAAAGAGTGATGCATGCTGTTTTGTCATTTAGGGAGTTTGTATCAAACAGATCATGTTGGCCCTTCATACTACTCAGTGCCCATGAAGTAGCCCAAAATCTGGGCCTGGTGACCCCTGTACTAATACATTGGTGATTGTAAAAATATGATGCCTCTGCCACAACTGACAAATTCAATTTTATAGACAAAAATGGAATCAAACAATATCTGCCATTTGTGAAACTATACAGGACTGCTGGTCAATCACAAAAACAAGTTAGTGAATGACTATAAGTCGCTCCTGAGTATGAGTCGCAAAAGCCAAAAAATGCATAGAAATTAAGAAAAAACATTCGTCGAATTTGTAGGTGAAAGTTATGTTACAAAATGCGGAACCAAGAACATTTCATCTTGAAAGGCAGATGATAATAACAGAATACAATTGTCTTTGCTCTGATGTAGATACGTCATAGATAAAGTCATTCATATCTATTTCCTTGGCAACAACCTGAGCTTGGAGACATAACTGTACCGCGGACAAGCCTCTTCCTGCAGCCCGATGTTAAAGCACCCATTTGTGAGCTTGTTCCACTAATTGTGGCCATTTGGCTCTAAGCCTGCAATTCACGTTTTTCTTCTTCTTCATTTAAATAGGAATAACCTCCACTTATCGCTGGTCCCTAACAAGTTTCTCTCTCACTCCAGACTTTCCATCTGCTGCTCGATTACCGTTTTCGACTGCATATTTTACTACTTGCTGCCACACCGCAGTGAAGTCAAGTTGGGGCTTTGTCAAGTCTCCATGACTTGTCAGGTCATTTTGCCCTTTATTATGAAAATGAACTAATCTCTCATTGCCTGTCGGTTTTTGTTTCCTCCCCAGAGTGATTTTCAGCCTATTGTTTTGAGTGTCATGGTCTGTCTGTTATTGTTTCCTCAGTAGAGGGAACAATTTTCAGTTTGCTGTTTCGAGTGTCATAGTCTGTTTTGTTTCCTTCATGGCGGGAGTGATTTTCAGTTCAGTAATTTACTCCTGACCTTGAGTTAGTTAGAATTTGATTTATAGCCTTGTCAGTCCACAAGCTTTGTGTTCGGGAGAACGACAGTTAAGACTTTTGATTGAACCTGGTGCAGCCGTGACACTTGCCATGACACTTGTAGCTTGTAATCTGCAGAAGACGATTTTTTTCGCGAGGGCATCTTTGTGCAATCTTTCTCAAATGTCATTAAACGTAATGTAATGTGGTACAGGAAAAGTAGATACTGGTACACAAGCCTTAAGTGCCCTCATAAGGTTGTTGTGACAATAATGAACATATGAAATTAATATTTGAATAATTTCACATTAAAGTCGCATCTGAGTTTAAATTGCGCCACCAGTCAGACTATGAAAAAAAGTGCAACAACTACGAAACGTGCCGAATGTGCGGTGTGACACACTTCTGCCTGACATTCTTCCTGACAAATCAATTATTCCGAGAAATTCCTTCAATGGTCACTCTAACCTTAGCAATGTTATGTAAGTGGTCTAAACTTATCTTTATTGATTACCTTCCCTCCGAATCTTTGGGGTAGTTTTGTGGTTGCTTTATTAGGGTCAACAATCGACTTAATTGTTTGGATGAACTTGCCAGGGCTGACATTGCACTTAAGAAACACAACATCCAGTGATAACAATTCTGTCAGAAAAAGTCGGAAAGGTTTGGTTTGTAGTTGTGCAAAAATAATTTAACTTTGTATAGTGGTGTAAGTTGCACAACATGATTGCATTTCCTTGATCAGGCAACAGAAGGGTACATCAACATAATTTTGACAGATCTATGCAATGTCACTTTCACGTGTTCTGCAAAAAAGGAAGAATGTCTTTCTGAAATAATGTGCAAAGCTCCACATTATCAGTTAAGTACAAAGCATATCTTGAGGTTTATCTGTGCAGCCACTGAAAAGCCTGGCAATGTCATTGTATAAAAGCAAAGTCTTCATGTCGGGTTTCCACAGTACAGTCAAATAATAAAAAGAGTAGAAATGCATAAAACAATCCAACAGAAAGGCTTATTTCAATAAGACCACTTAATGAAAGATGGTGAGGACATTAGATTGGTGCAGGCCTCAAACATGGATTCTGTGACTGATACTCTGATACTGATACTCTGATACTGATATACTGATACTGATAGAGACATTCACATTGTCAAACCTTCCCCTCAATTCCAGCCATTGACTTCCTCTGACCCCCCAAATGCTGTTTCGAGAACTGTACAGGTCCAGGAATCTCAGACAGAAGTAAATGGCAGTTAAATGTTAAAATGCAGTTAAACTTTAATACTCATGATCAGGATCTCAAGAGACCAGCAGCTACTAACTATTTTACCATGTGTATGCATGTTTCCTTGAATAGGCATTGCTATTTCATTTCAATTTGTTCCTCATAATCTGAAATCAGACCTTACAGAACATAGCGATACACAAGCCAGACAACAGGACAGGTACAGCACACACAAATCATATTCAATGGTCTTAACCTCCACTATTACGTAAGACACTTATTAGCAACATGTGTTCACCTCACACTAATATTTTCAGAGTACTCAAAGTCAGCAACATGTCTTAGCAGGTGTTTCCACACTGATATGCTGGCAGATTGCTCAGTGCTCACCTTTGACTCCAGGAAAAAGCCTCTGAAATAGCGATATGTAGCAACGGCTCCTGTTGGTATGGCAACTGTTGTCGTCCATGTGGCACTGTAAAAACAACAGACTATGACCATTTCCAAAAGCAGCAACTTCGCAGGTATATCTATTTACAGATACTTCACTACGCTATGTGACATTCAGCCTTACCTGTCATCACATAGGGGCTGCAGGGTGACAGCTCTTTGATGGCACCATTTTCCAAGTGCCTCACAGCTGCCAACTACTGCAAATACCTCACCTGAAAACAACAAAAAGTGTGAAAACGTAATTTAGTAGCCTCCGCGACTTGCACTTATACATGCTCTACATTGTGTCTTCCTGCCACACAACAATCAAAATCTGAAATACTTTGGTGATCAACTTGCATGAAATTAGCAGTTGCAGTCAAACAAATTTCAAAATTAGAAGAGAAAACAAGGCTGTAAAAAACAGCAGAGCAGAAAGAATTACAAACTCAATCTTAAGCACAGCAGTGTGCATCACAAATAGTGCAAGTGTTGTGTGTAACATGTTTGACAAGGTGTTTGACAAACACTGCTGAGGCAACGGACTACTACTGCAGGTCCACATTAATGTCCATTTTTTTTGCAGCATTTTAATAAATTGGTGTTTATTCATTCTGGTTTTCACGACCTTATCACAACCTTATGCTGACTTCTCTCTTAAAAGGAGAGAACTTCCGGCAGCGGAGCAGGCAGCAGCTGATCTGGATTGCTCCGAGCCGGTAAAGCCGACAAAGCCGAAACAGCAGTGCAAAAGTTTGTTTCACCTTTCCTTCAGAGGGACATTGAGTCTGTAGAGTCAGGAGAGTCTGGAACTCTCAGCTCGAAAGTAATTTTCTATCACTAACTAACTAACTAACTACTAATTAATTATTGATGGACTCCCTCTCTATGCCCCCCTCCGCTGCTCTCGCGCTGTCTTGCTCAGTGTGAGTGTTTAGCTGCGCCTCCATTTAAGATAGTTTTATATGGAACAAATGTAGTTCATTTGTAGTGTTAGAGACGAGGCTAAGTGAGTTAGTGACGAAGCTCCGCGCAAACGATGGTCAACCGTCAGATAGTCTAGTAAACCAGCCGGCTCCCGTAGCAGCTGATGCAGTCTGTTTTAATTTCGCTTCTGTTAAACTTCTGTTGTTTCAGTTCCTGTTGCTTCGGTAGCTTCCAAGCAGTCTGCAAGACAAGAGGGCTGGGTGACTGACCGAAATAAGCATAGTTCTAAATCGAAGCCCAAGGCTCACCTACCAATTCACGCTTCCTATAGATTTTCGCCTCCCAGTGATGCGCTTGCTGATAAACCAACTCCGTTAATCAAACCAACTATCAAAACAACTCTTATTCTCGGCAGCTCCGTTATGAGACATGATATGAGACTTATGAAGGTAGCTACACCAGGATCCACAGTCAAATGTATTCACGGGGCCAAAGTGAGTGACATTGAATCGTGTTTTTAACTACTGGCAAAGGAAAAGTGTGAATTTTATAAAATTATTTTCCATGCTAGCGATAATGACACCCGACTGCGCCTGTCCAAGGTCAGAAAAATTTTAATTGAGTTGGTATGTTAATATGCAAAAACAATATCAGATAATGTAATTTTCTCTGGGCATGTACCAAATCTATCCAGTGATGTTATGTTCAGCTCTATGTCATCATTTAACCGCTGGCTGTTGACATGGTGCCCACTTAATGATGTAGGCTTCATTGACAACTGGCACACTTTATGGTGAAAACCTAGTCTGATTGAGAGAAACAGCCCACATCTCACTTTGGATGATATAGCACTTATTTCTAAAAACATGTCAGAGTGTACAAACTTATGGCGATCCAGAGTTGAGACCAGGAAGCAGCGTTGCTGTTGGAATAAGCCTCTTAACATATGTATTCATTCATTGCTCATCCACATTATCACGCTTTCTTACATTTGTAATCCTTTATTACTCATTCACCCAACTAGGCTTCCGATACATATGCAGCCATTTATTGCCCATTCATGTTATTCATATACCTTCATCTGTGTTGCTTTTCACATACATCATCTGTGTTTCTCGTAGGACACTTGGGGAGTTTTTCATGTTCTGTGGTAAACAGTCTGTACCTTATCATATGAGACGTTTCTCATGCTCTGTGCCAACGACCCTGTCTTGAATGCAACTTGTGAGAAGCAACAGGTGTGAGACAAGCTTAATCTTAAATGTGCTTTGCCTAGCCACCTGCTTGCCGTCCTAATAATAAAGCTATGCAAAGGTGAGCGTGCCAAACAGGGTTCGACAGAGACCTTTCGCGCTCTTCGTCTGCTCTTTCCTTGCACGCAACAAAAGAAGTACTCCGTCTGCGGTCTGAATCCTCCAAACCAGGGGCACATGACCCCAACAGTTGCAGTCCTATACGCCTCTCTGCGCCTACATTGGGGCAGTTACCCACCCAACACCACATAGAAACGGTCATTCTCCCGTCCGCTGAAATCCTCCACGTTGAAAACAAAGAAAAGAGGAATCACTCATAGGAACCTTATCATACCTCCCACCACAACTGCTCCAGCACAACAGGATGCGCAAATCAAAATATGGATAACTGAACATTAGATCTCTCTCTAAGGCCATATTGGTCAAGGATTTAATATCTGAACACCACTTTGACATGTTATGTCTTACTGAAACCTGACTACGTCCCAAACAGTACATCAGCCTAAACGAAGCCACTCCTCCAAGGCACGTTGATACCCACATTCCTCGAGACACTGGCCGAGGAGGTAGGGTTGCATCCATCTTAAACTCAAGCCTACAATTCAACCCTGGTCCCAACGCATGTCACAACTCCTTCAAAAGTCTTGTTCTTACTTTTGTTGCACCCGACATGTGAAGCATTGCAACCGCTCTTGTATGTCACTGTGTACCAACCCCCGGGCCTGTACTCTGAGGTTCCAAGCGAGTTCTCAGAATTCCTATCATCCCTAGTTATCATGACAGATAAGGGGATTGTAGTAGGACATTCATGTGGATGTTGAGATAAATATTCTTAGCACTGCCTTTCTCTTGTTGCTAGACTCTACTGGCTTCTCTAAAATGGTCAGTAAACCTACTCATCACGTTAATCGCACTCTCGACCTTGTTTTAACTCACAGCACTGACATTGAGAACCTTGTGGTCTTCCCTCATAATCCTGTTCTTTCAGACCACTTCTAAGTAACCTTTGAATTCCGTCTACATGAAATTACACCTCCCACCAAAACAATTATCTCGATTGTTTATCAGACAGTGCTGTAGCTTGATTTGAGGAGGTCATTCCATCTGCGCTTCGTCTTGCTCCAACAATGAAGTCGATCGATAGGCTTACTCCCTCTGTTATAGACCAGCTGGTTGATAATGCTCAACGCGCACAACTCTCGACAGCTGCTGAGCCCCTAAAGAATAAAACGATAAAAACAGAAGAGACAGGCTCCATGGTACAATACGCAGACCCGTGAACTAAAGAAAACCTCACAGAAACTCAAAGGATCTGGCGCACAACTTAATTGGATGATTCTCGCTTAGCCTGGCAGGACAGTCCGAGAACTTATAGAAAGGCCCTCTGTAAGGCCAGAGCCGCCTACTACTCTTCACTAATTGAGGAAAATAAAAATAATCCAAGGTTCCTTTTCAGCACCTTGGCCAAGCTGACTCTGAGTCATGAATCTACCGATCCGTGTATTCCTTCTGATCTTAATGGTAATGGCTTTATTCCCTTCTTTAATGACAAAATTCCAACAAAAATAAAGAAAATAGGTGCTCTGAGTCACACAGATGCAGTTGCGCAGGATCTAGCCCAGGGCCCCCACAACCTCGACCATCCCAACACTGCTTCTCCCCTACCATCCTCCTTGCACTTACCAAGATAATCTACTCAGCTACATCAACACCCTGTATGTTAGACTCTGTTACAACTAGCCTGCTCAAAGAAGTCATTTTCTTAATTGGAACATCTGTACTTAATATGATTAATATACCTCTTTTAGCTGGCTACGTACCACAGTCTTTCGAAGTTGCTGTAATCAGACCTCCTCTTAAAAAACCCACCCTTGATTAAGGATTCTTAGCTAACTACAGATCTATTTCTAGCCTTCCTTTCCTCTACAAGATCTTGGAGAAAATTGTCGCTAAACAGTTATGGGATTACTTGCAGAGCAATAGTTTATTTCAACCAATTTCAGGTTTCAGAATGCATGCACATCACTGAGATGGCACTAGTGAAGGTCACAAATACCTCTTAGCCGCTTCTGATAAAGGTCTTGCTTCTGTGCTTGTTCTTCCTAGATCTCAGTACTGCATTCAACACAATCAACCATCAGATCCTTCTCAAGAGGCTAGAAGATCTGACTGACATCAAAGGAGCCGCCTTAAGCTGGTTTAAGTCATATGTATCAGATATACTTCAGTTTGTACATGTTAACCATGTGTCTTCTGAGCACACTAGGGTTAGACATGGAGTCCCACAGGGCTCCTTATGCAGACCAATTCTGTTCTGAACAGACAATTCTGACCAGACAAAACATAAGTAACTCCTTATGTAATGATATTACGACTTTGGAAAGCTTTACCTTGGCCTCCAGCACGACTGCAAAGGGTGAGTTATCTTCAATCAGGAGCTGTCACTGAATGCCTGCATTAGATAATTGTCAAGAACCACCTTCTTTCACTTACATAACATTGCTAAGGTTAGGCACATGCTGTCATTACATGATGCTGAAAAACTAGTTTGTGCTTTAGTGACCTCCAGGCTGGATAACAGTAACTCTTTATTTGCAGGCTGTAGCAACAAGACACTCAAGCATCTCCAGCTGGTTCAGAGTGCTGCAGCACATATACTGACAGGAGCTAAGAAAAGAGACCACATCTCCCCAGTGTTAGCTTCCCTGCACTGGCTGCCAATAATATCGAGAATAGAATTTAAAATCCTTCGCCTCACTTACAAGGCGCTCAATAATCAGGCACCATCGTACCTTAAAGAGCTGATTATGCCTTATGATCCAACCAGAGCTCTGCGATCTGAAAATGCAGGGCTACTGGTGATACCTAAAATCAGCGAGAGTAGAAAGGGGGCAGGGTCTTTAACCATAAGGCTCCTGTCCTGTGGAACCATCTTCCAGCTTCAGACTAGGGGGTGGATACCCTCACTCTTTTTCAAAGAAAAAAAAAAACTTTCCTTTCAATAAAGCTTATAGTTAGACATAACAATGTGGCCAGAATTACAGCTTCTGCTAGAGGAAGAGCTTTCCTATTCTCCTCCTCTTCCTCAATCTCCTCTCACTCTCCGCCTCACTTGCACCCACCCCTTACCTGCAACCCTGTCTTGTAAATGTTTCTTAATTGGTTTTCTTCCCCAGAATTTTGTCTAGTGCTTTATTAACCCACGGCCGGCAGCCAGAACACCACTTGCAATTTTAGAGCTCGAAACATCTGGGCTGCTCTGCATCCCTGCACCTGTGCATCGCCACACCTGTCTCTGTCTCTCTCTTTCTGTCCTCTTTCTCTCCTTCCGTCTCTCGTTCAACCCAACCCGTCAAGGTAGTTGGCCACCAACCTGCAGCCTGGGCTGCCCAAGGTTTCTTTCCTTTTGTGGAAGTTTTTCCTCACCACTGTTGCTAATGTACTGTATATATTGGATATGTTGGGTCTCTGTGTGTCCATCCCATAGACTTTGACTATCTACATGCTATCTACACTACCTGCTCTATTTTGTAAAGCGCATTCAGATGACTAATGTTATGATTTAGTGCTATGCAAATTAAATAGACTTGACTTGGCTATGAAGACATCAACTGAATCAAATCTATTCCAATGCCATCCAAATATTCCTTCGAAAAGTCTTGAGAGTCACGGGCCCTTCATATTTAATCCCTGTTTTGAGTTGAAAATACCACGTCGCACGTGGTACGTCTTACATACCAACAGATGTTTCTCCTCTAACGGTTAGGGTCACCAGGGTGCTCTCCATGGCACAGGCACCGTGATGAATCAATGACGGACACGGGATCTAACCTGAAAAACAATGCCGGGATAATTATGCAGCAACATGGAAGAGAATCAAGAAGAGAATCAGTCGCTTATTTTCAACATTAATATTGGACATGGATCCAGCATTTTTTTATTGATTTTTTTTAAGGATTTGTTAAAGCCCAAGTGAGCGAAACCCAACTCAAAACAGAGTGATACGAAAGCTGCACCTTCTTCACTTTGGTGATGGTGGGGAGGTTCTGAGTAGCCTGCGAAGGAAAGGATTCCAGGTGAAGCAGCTTCTCAAAATGAATTGTTGAGGATGCGGCACCTTCTTTGCTTTGGTGATGGTGTGAGGTTTCCACGCAGCCTAGGAGGGGGAGGATTCGCACTTACCGCACTGAAAAGAACCGTCCTGAGGGAGAGCCACATCCACCCGCAGCCCCACTGCTAGCCATAGCCCGCAATTTACCAAACCAGAACTTTTGACCGTGTTCCGCACGGTGGGTGGCTTTCGTCAGAAAATATGGTCCGACGTAATCATGCGGAACCGATACATTTGCAAACGTCCGACGACATATACTGAAGCCTGGGAACAATTTACGGCACAATTTTGACCAGGCCGTCACTGTTTTCGCCCGCTTGCAATTCACGGTTGTATCACCAACCCAGAGGCAGCCTTGACACTGCTTCCGGTATTACTTTCAAAGTAAGGGGCTGTTGCTGAAGACCGCTTGTCGTTACATTATGTTCAGGTTACAGTATTTCTTAACCCGACAGGTTCTTAGTTTGGATGACGGCAATTTAATAAGGCTTCATTTTACTTCCTCCCACAGCAATTCTGTATACATATATTTAAACAGATTCACTTAATGGCGACCCTTGAAGGGACGGGGAAGGGAGGAAGAGGAGAGCTGCCTCACATTGTTGTATTATTTTGGAAGGTTGATATCCGTGTTGGGTGGGTCAGCATTCGTTCGTAACAGTGCTGAAACTAGTTTATACCGCCCTGACCAGGAACTGTTGACGTCTGCGGTTTGTCCTCTGATCGTGGAAAGCTCGACACAGACAGTACATAACAAAATTCCAACACACCCTTTAACACAATACAGCAGCGGCGGTGTCAAGAGTAACGACAGCGTATATAGTCGATAAGGTGACGCCATAACGCCTCAATTGGAATGAAAACTCGCTTACGGAAACTACATTGAAGCATGCATGGACACAGTAAAATATTGTAACAACACTCTGTTGGAGGAATTGCGGCAGCAAGCAGACGTAGTTATAATACTGGGAACAGAAGTTGTGACGAATTAAGGCAAATACGCGGATCTTGCTGACGTTATCACATTTTCGGTTAGATTTCATGGAAACTGATGCGTCTAAGGGGCAACCGTGCTTTGCTTGTTGACATTGACGTCACAATGCGCCACCTCCTTAACCCCTTGGAAAACGCTCACCAGTCAGGCAATCGTTTCCACGACCAAACCAACCGAGCAGTAAATTATGGATCGGGTGAAACCTCACTGTCGCTTACAGAGACAAAGACCGGTTGATCACGGGGGCTTTCGGGGACTTGGGCGGATAATGTGACGCGATTTAGCAGGCTCAGATTACCTCTCGCTAAACTCGTGCCAGACCACAGCCTGTACACTACCGAACGCTGACATTCGGTCTCATTAGTAAGGCGACAAATTTACGTCAGCAAAGCACTGTATACATTTGCCATTCAAAACCAATAATCATGTGGTCGTTAATAGTGAGGAAAGTGAAACGCTTAGTTACTATGAAGAAATGCACAACAATGGTCCGAACATCTTCATTAAAAATACTCCCTAAAAATAGAATGGTATAGTGTAGTAAAGTAAAATACAGTTTCGTATTGTATTGTATTGTATTGTATTGTCTTGTAATGTATTGTATTGTATAAAATCTGTGGTCAGTGGGATTCAAAAAGCAAAGTTTGACCAGCAACTCCCCCCTCTGTTCAAATTGATTACTACACCTTTCAATAAGTCAACGGGAACAAATCGAAACGGGCCTGCTGCACTTCGGCATATGCTCTCACAAAGTTACCATCTTTAGCCCTCAAAATGTACATATCCCCACTAATCATTGATAAAAACCATGCTGCAACATGTCTCGGTATTAATTATGTGTTACTTTTATCCGACACTGCGAATGGAGGAATGATTTCATTTGATGGCCCCAGAAGGGCATGATGCCCCATCATGCAGCCTGCGGACCAAAAACAAAGGTTGTGGAATATGGATATCTACGCCCCAAAAAAAGGTGGCAAAGAAGGAAGAGAAGGGAGTTGTGCCTAGTCATTGTGGCATTAGCTTTAATTGACATCAGACTATTTTTTCATGAACTCTGTTGCGTTATCTATCTGGAATAATGCTCTCGTATTTATGTCGCCCATGTCTCCATCTTTCACTCTGAGTCTCTCTGTGTTTGAGCACATGTCTCCAAAACATTCAGTTAATTTGCTGTGCATGTAGAAGGTGCATTTGAAAGCATTTGAAGTTGTCAATAGATCCCATAAAATGATTGAATGATGGGAGACGAAGTTGTGGAGCAGATTTCAAATTGAGGACAGATAAAAGGTCTTTTTCCAAACTGAGATGGGAAATCATTATGACAGCTGTAAATTTGGACATATCCCCATTGAGCATGACAACTGAAAAACTACTGTCTCATTGGTTTACACACAACACATTTATATTGTACTAAATCCAGGAGTACTCTGATACAACTACTGAATACAGGAATATGAAATATTCAACACATCATTTTCTACAATGAAGCCTACCTCAAACGTGAAATGCAAACTAATACCAAAACTACTGACTGCAAGCCTCCCCGCCTGATTGAACAATAGATTGAGAAATTAATGCTTGGATGGGGAGAAGCAGAGAACATCGAAGGAAATATTGTGTTGCCTCAGTAATGTACGACAGCATGCAGCTGCCTATTAGAGTTAGGGTGTGCCTGATAATGTGAGTCAAACAGGCACCTTTGCACACTGAGTGATATTCATCGACTTTATTCCATCTGTGACAGGGATCCATACTAAGATTGATAGAGTTCTTTTCATCCTCTTATTTCAGCGTAGATGTTTCAGTTATTTATGGATTTGTTTCTGCATGCCTGCATTCAGTCCTCTTCAGTTGTCTGCCTCTCACAGAGAATAACTACCTTACCTCCCCAATGCTATAATCTCTACAACAACTGTAAGATTATTAACTGCACATTTGCACTACCTATAAATGCAGTATAATGATCTGCACTTTATTATCCTTCTCTAAATTATTTTGGTACTTATTTCTTAGTAACTACAATGTGTCTTGTAACAAAAACTGTTAAAGATATCACAAGATACAACAACAAGCCATCTTTCATACAATACTCCGTTTTTTTGCCTTATTTGAATGTTACACAATAAGTTTTACTTCACAATATAACTGTCAATGGCACACAAAACCGCACAGTTTTAAAAATGCAATTTTTATCTGTCATTTTCAAAATGGCATTATGTTTACAATGTAGTATTTGAACTTAGTAGATCAGTGTTTGACTTACAGCAAAAACCAACAGGCAGGTTCCGTCAGACACCATGGGCGCAATGATTTTAGAGCCAATGAAGCGCAGGGGGAAAGGAGGAAATGAAGGAAACCCACCAGCATGTGCCAAACAAAGGTGAACACTGCAGCTCTGGACAAGAGGTACTGCAGATAAAGATGATTTGCGTCGTCTTCACAGCATTGAGTTCAGGTGATGACAAGAGTTCTTCAGCAAGCTGTCAGAATATCTCCGCTCTTTGCTATTAAACAAGCAACCTGTGAGTTGTTCTGCCTTGTTGTTTCCCGTCTTTGCACTGAGTAACCACCCTTTGTCAAGACTGCAAGACTTCCGTGAGTGCAAGCAAGGGTGTTCTAACCAGCGTGGCGTTCTTCGTTCAGAAGGTGCACTTTGAGAGAAACCGGGGTATAAATGGCATCATGCAAGCTGAGGTGTCTCATTGGTATGAAAAGTCTGCATTACACACAGACTATAATGTAACCAAACTGATCGAAGAAAATTGTATACAGAATAAACATACAGTATCCATTTTATGTGCAGTGTTATGGGGAGAGTCTGTACATACATCTTCTTTTTGTGAACCATCATAGTAAGCAATCATTTGCCACAGGAGGGAAGGACTGTCTTATCTTATCTTATCTTATCTTATCTTATCTTATCTTATCTTATCTTATCTTATCTTATCTTATCTTAAGCTTCCCAACTTTGAACATTCAAAGTCGGCTCTTGGGTGTTGATACTCATATGGATGGTTGGATTAAAAGTGTTTTGACTTTAGTAAATGCTCTAAGCAATTCTCTTTGATAGTTAATGTTTTTATTTGAGGTTATTTGAGTGCTTAACTCAGACCTGAGCTATCTAATGAGACCCTGCTCCGAAGTTCCCACTGTCATGGGACTCATTGCTGAGGGTAACCTCTAAATCTGTGTTCAAGCTGGAGAAACAAAGATGGTGACGTTTCGGAGGAGATAGCTCTATAATTACTCCCACAAGTCTTTTTTGGTCACTGCTCAATGTGCTGTGGGCGAAAGAGAGACATGTTCATCTATCTGAATCCCCACGATTAAGACAGAACCCACACAACCATACAATGTGATGCCAGCTACTTGACACTCACAACCTACCTCTCCACTATTTGTGTCTTGTTTATTATTTCAAATTATTTTAGGCTGATGTAATTTTAGCCCACATTCACAACACTTTGCTCATGATTTTTAGATATGTAGACATCAATACAGTAACAACAAACAGGCAACACATACGCTGTATGCTTTATTTCTAAGATTTTATACTGTGTAAGGTAAGAACATGGCATCACTGTGGTGTTTCAAGAGCACAGTGTGAAAAAATGTGCTTGGGAAACAACTGGTGACTTGCAGTTGTTGTCCCATCCATACGTCCACCCATTGTCTGCCGCTTATCTGGGGCTGGGTTGTGGGGGCAGCAGTCTCAGAAGGGAAGCCCAGACTTTCCTCTCCCTAGACACCTCCTGCAGCTCCTCTGGGAGGATCCCGAGGCATTCCCAGGCCAGCTAGGAGACATAGTCCTTCCAGCATGTCCTGGGTATTCTGCAGGGTGGTCTCCTCCCAGTTGGACATGCCCAGAACACCTCCCCAGGAAGGCATCCAGGAGACATCCGAAAAAGATGCTCGAGCTACCTCAACTGGCTCAATGTGGAGAAGCAGCAGCTCTACTTTGACTTCTTCCTGGGTGACAGAACTCCTCACCCTATCTCGTAGGGTGTGTCCCGCCACCCTGAAACTCATTTCGGTGGCTTTTATTCAAGATCTTGTTCTTTTGGTCATGACCCAAAGTTTATGACCATAAGTGAGGGTAGGAATGTAAAACGAACGTTAAATAGACAGCTTTGCCTTCCGGCTCAGCTCCTTCTTCACCACGACGGACCACATCACTGCCACCGCTGCACTGATTCGTTGGTCAACCTCCCGCTTTATTCTACTATCACTCGTGAACAAGACCCTAGGATATTTAAACTCCTCCACTTGATCCGGACGGTGCAAATCACCTTTTACCAGTCGAGAACCAAGGCCTCAGATTCAGCGGTGCTGATTCTCATCCTGGTCAACTCACACTCAGCTGCAAACTGCCTCAGCACATGCTGGAGATGCTGATCTGAGGGTGCCAACAAGAAAACATAATCTACACGAAGCAGCGATGACATTCAGTGGTCCCAAAACTTGACCCCCTCCGGTCCCTGGCTGCCCCTAGAAATCCTGTCCATATAGATAATGTACAGGACCAGAGACAAACAGCAGCCCTGCCGGAGGCCAACTTGTACTGGAACAGGTCTAACTTACTGCCGTCCATTTGAGCCAAGCTCCTGCTCTGGTTGTATAGAGACCGCACAGCCCTTAGTAGGGGGGCCATGGACTCCATACTCCCGGAGCACCCCCCACAGAGCACCAAGAGGGACCCAGTCAAATGTCTTTTCCAAGTCCACAAAGGACATGAGGACTGGTTTGGCAAACTCCCATGATCCGTCTAGCACCCTGGAGAGAGTGTAGAGCTGGTCCAGTCTTCCATAGGATCTGAGGTTTGACTATCGGCTGAATTAGCCTCTCCAGTACCCTAAAATAGACTTTCCCAGGAAGGCTAAGAAGTGTGATCACTCTGTAGTTGGAACGCGTCCTCTGGTCCCCCTTCTAAAACAGAGGGACCACCACTCCTGAGCTGCTTTATGCCTTAGGAGATCCTTCCGGGGGCTCCTATAGGGGCCCCTGACAACTCAGCTCTCAGGATCATTTGGGCGCTCAAACTCCTCCACCATGGTAATGCAACGGCTCAGAGAGGCAGTTGTTGCCCTAAAATAGACAAATAAATTCAAAGAATTCTGATGCTTCTGAAAGGCTGATTTCTGAGAGATGCAACGTGTTGGGGAACAACCGGAGTTATTGACTGAGGGGACTTCGAAGTGTTGGTGTGAGGAGTCTTGTGTATCAGGAACCGAACGCAGATTGTGTGCAGAGTGTGTTTGTCAATGGTGTTTATTTTAGAAGTCCATTTAGCAAAACCAGAATCCAGAAAACAGGCAGACAGGCAAGTGCAAAATAGACATAAAGCTCCAATGATCGGTCAAAAACAGAATCCAGAGCCCAGCAGGCTCAGGAGCAGGCAGACAGACAAAAAGTTCAAAGTGCGCATGAAAAAATAACTGCGACAATTCGACAACGAAAGAAACCAACAGACAGCAGCTTAAATCCTACTCCATCGGTCTCAATGGCTGGTCGGTGCTCAGACTGATTAGACGGTACATGTGAACAAGGAGCGGAAGTCCCAAAAAGGCTATGGGAGCGGCCCAGGAAACATTTGAACCAGGCCCCAGCAGGGGTCAACAGGGATCTTGACAGTTTGTCCATTGCTTTAACTAGGGATGTTCGATATCGGCTTTTTTGCCGATATCCGATATGCTGATATTGTCCGACTCTCAATTTACCGATACCGATAACAGCCGATACCGATATGTGCGTCGGTAAACGCTTCAGGAGCACATAGGCACTATTTCAGTGTAACGCAAGCATTATTGTATTATCATCGGTTTTTGTTTTTTCGGTTTTCAAGCCAAAAAGTCTGATACCGATATTAAGTGTTTATGCTAGTATCGGGCCGATAATATCGGTGGGCCGATATTATCGGACATCTCTAGCTGTAACTAAAGTAATAATAAATAACACAAAGTAATAATGAATAACACAAAGACAAGTCCTGAAGAAAACAGATTCACTGTACTTGTTTTTACTTCTTGCAGAAGAAAACATTCATAACCTGGATGTCGTTACTTGTGCATTCTGATTAAGGGACATTGGTGGATTGGTCACATTGAGGAAGAACGGATGTTATACAATATGGAGGAGCATAATTAACGCTGTCCTTGTGTGTTTTGATAAATTTGTTCGATAAATAGTGACTGTGTTCAACACATATTGATGACAGCCTTTGTTGTTAACAGTGTTTTGCGGGGCCCAGAAATTGCAGACCCTTAATATTTCAGCTGTGGTTTATTTTTGGGTCATGGTAACTAAGTTGGCGTGCCCTCAGGAGTCATGACTGTGTAATCCTATGTTAAACTGATTCACATCACTTACCACCCCACTGAATAAGATTAACAACAGCAGCATTCATACAACAAAGCAAGATCAAACTGATGAGCTTTGCTCTAACTTTTTGACAGACCACATGCTCAGTCTCCTGTTGCTGGCATTACCTTCCTTGCTTCCTTCATGTTATTCAAGATTCAGCAGTTATACACTGTAGGTCGCAGGCTCATTGGATATGCAGTTAGGTGAAAGTGATGATGCTCATGTAAAAGTACAAATTACACACTCACTGCGCAATCAGTCAAAAGTAATGATAATAATGTCATCAAGTAAGGAAGAGGGTGGGACAGTTTATAACAGTTTATATGACTATGTGCATCTTTAAGCACTGAAGTAATGGCTGTATGTGAGTGTGTATGTTTGCTGTGTGGGTGTAAGTGCAGGTGTTTGTGTTTTCTTTGTGTGCCAGCAAGCACATGTGTGTACATGTGCATGGCAGTGCCTGTGACAAGGTGGGGGTGCGTCTGTCTCTGCTCCGGCATATTACTGTATGTGTACATAGTGTATTTCTTCATGTCCTCTATCATAATTGTTTCAGATTTTATGTTTCATATTGTGGATATTTGTGGACACATTCGACATATTAATGTATCACATGCCAAGTGTAAATGTTATGCATACATTCATCATTAATTTCCACTTTTTGTTTTGAGGTATGAAGAACACATAGCAAATGATAAAGGATGGTTCAAAAAACACTGTTTAATGTTCACACTCTGGTCAGATGGTACTAGCAGCTGCATCTCAGCGAAACACTCCTGATTAACTAAAATCAAATGAATGGCTGATTGGCACAAACTGGCCTCAGGTGGAACTGGGAGACCTTTTCAACACAAACAAATGCCTGCATCAATCCATGCAAAAGGCAAGTTAGGGTAAGAGCGAGCACAGATTCTGTCTGAAATAGTCATCGATCCTGGCACCTGAGACACTAGTGTCCTCACAAAGACAGAGATTGGTACAGACAAGAAAAACTGCTGGTTTCATGTTTACTTGAGTGAAAAACTATTCTTGCAAGTGCAATATGTGTTCCTATTTTGAACAAATTATTAAGGTAGGTAGGTAGGTAGATAGATAGGTAGGTACTTTATTGAACCATTGATCCTTTAGGAGATTTATTGTTGAAGAGAGCAGCACTGCTGGGAGGACAGCAATCTTGTACAACACCAGGTCATATTAATTTAATATTGAATAATGTTGAATTAAATGTGTGCATTCAATATACTTTCTCCTGAAAAAAATCTCTGTTAATTCTGATGTTTTAAAAGTGTGTCATGATGAAAATATGATAACAAAAGCATACAGAAGTCTTTACTGAGATGATTGACCTAAGGTGAAATAGACTGAACAAGAGAAAAACAGCTAGATAGTTGATACCTGATAGAAACAAAAAGGAGAAATGCTTTGGGATACCCCACATAAAGTCCACCCTTTCAATAGTCAAAACATAGCATAAAAAAGTGCAGATCTACTAATCAATCAATAGGTATAGATAAATGAAAAAAAAATGTAAATATTCTTAGTATTAAAATAAGATTATAGTTGGTATATGCTATGCGACTACATCCAGATTTCTGGTCAACTGACTAAGGTCAGGTCAGACTGGTCCCTATAGAACAATTCGGGATTAGCATCTTTACACCTGACCACTCACATTTCTGTGCAGGCAAGCCATGTGAACTGTCCTGAACTAGCGCAGACTGGTCCATACTCAGCCCAATTGGTTATCAGGAGAAAAATCTATGATAAAAATTTGCACTGGACAGCCACTGATTTCTGTCACCTTCATTTTTGCAGCAAGGGACATCCGTTAAGCCTTTGGACAACAGGATGATTTTGAACTACATATCAAGTTTGTCTCTGGCATCCAGGCAATCACCCACCAAATCAAAATCATTCCATCACCTGTGTCATCTCACATACATGTCAGTGTCCATTTGTAAATGAGAGGTCACCTCAGAAAAAGGCTTGAGGGAAACATCAGCCATTATCAACATTATGTTGATGGTAAGAATGTGACTTAGCGATGGATCATGAATTAAGTTACCGCCAAAGGCTGTACTGAACAACATAGAGCCATGATAAGAGGTGTGACAGATGTTGTTTGTGTCGACCTATTCATCTTGGCGGATGAGGCTTTTAAGGGCTATAACCCTTAAAAGCCTGAGCCATAATAGCACAATTCAAAAATACAACTCAATGAAAGAAAAGGGTTGTAAGCCATAGTGCTTTGAAAGTTATGCCTCAAATTGTCAACCTGTGAAATGTAACTTGAGTGCGCACTGGTCTCTGCTGTTGCAATTCTATATTTGAAAACAATGGACTACATGAGATCAAGATTCAAGATACAAAATTCAACATTCAAGAACTGTATTGGTAAGATGCCCATACAGGATGTGCAGTGAATGAGAGTCAAATTTTGCTTAATTTTCTATGTTTATGCTGACAGACGAGGAATGAGGCTTCAGTTATATTTCTGCTTCGCAACAGGTGACCAAAACAGGTAACTAAGCAGAGCCATCCAGGTCTCCGGCGATTAAGTTCACTGACTCACTTCACTGACTCACTTCAGAGAATCGAAGCTACAGAATAATTACACATTGTGCACATTTGATGAATATGGTTGTTTTTGTTTGATTATATTTTTCAAGTGACTCACTTAATATTTATATTAAAAGGTGCTAACTCTTTATTGCATTTCCTGCAATTTTTATATCGTAGTTATCATACTCTGTTATATAGAATATTGATTCTGTAATATTGACTAGTAATTAAAGGGACTCAAGTGAACCTGACAACTTTGGCGCGTACCTCACAGTAACCTGGGTCCTTAAAATTACTACACCTGTTGATGCGAGGCTGTACTGTACTGTAAAACCTAAACCACCAACCACTAAAAATGCTTCTTGTTAAGAGAGGGTAAGTAATCAAATCTGCATTGGTGACATTGTGGTGAAGTTGACCGTGGATACTAATGGCTTGAAAAGAGAGAGGCTCCAAAACCAGGAACAGGCCTCTGTTTAAAGTGAAATGAATTCAATAACAAAAGCTATTCAAGGAAAAAAACTGCTTCTGATTCAGGCTCAGAAAACTTAATTTGTGCCCAAGGTGCAATTCACAGTAAACTATGTGCAAGTAGGAAAGAAACGTAAGGTAGGGGTGGCTAAGTACAATTTAGCTCACCAAACATACATACACCTATAGCTAAAAAAGACTTCGTATTGGAGATAGCCTCAAAAGAATTCACATGGGGAAATCCAGAGAGAAAAATTCTGTGAAGACTTAATTATAAGATATAGATAAACACAAGTGCACAGGTAAAATTGGAGCCAAACATCTAGTTCATCACAAGACAAAATCAGGACCCTTAATAAATGACAAAGGCACTTAAGATTTCTAACCTCTGACTGACTGTGCATAAGCACGGTAAAGTGAGGCTGCTGTAAACGTTTCGGCCAAATTCACAAATCTGCCGGTGTACAAATAGCCAAAGCAAATGCACAAGGCTACTTTGGCCTGGAACAAAGACAAATAGAATAACTTTTGTGTAGTCCATCCATCCATCCATCCATCCATCCATTCATCAATCCACCAATCTATCCATCCAATCTATCCAATCTATCCATCTTCTGCCACTTATCCAGGGCCTGGTTGCGGGGGCAGCAGTCTCAGAAGGAAAGCCCAGACTTCACATAACACTTTTGGGTGAAAATATTACTGCGATAAAAAAAAGAACAAAAGTCAAAACATGTTTGGTTTTGCTTTTTTTACAGTGTGTCCTTTGGAGAGGACATCGAGACTCTGTTATGGCAAATATCAACATTTGCCATGTCCATATTTACCTCTGCCATGTGCATTTACCTCTGAACTCTGACCACCAGTAGAGTTGTACATTTACAACTGAACTCTTTTGAACCTTAGAGAGAGGAGCTGATGCTCTCTCTCAGGAACCCTTACCCTAACCCTAACCCTAACCTGAACCCTAATCCGAACGAGTAAGAAAATTCTGTGATGACTCCACCTCCACACATATCACATCATTGGAAAGCCCGCTGTGAGGGCCAATAGGAGTCAACACAGAGGCATATATGGCTTCAGAGTTAGAGATATGGACCAAAAACGCATGTCCACCACAGAGGACAAAAATGTATTGTGGGGTCTCAGGAGGATAAGGTGGAGCATCACATTTACACACCTCCATTAATGCACACAATGAACATCACAGCAGAGGCAAAATGTTTAGCTAGAATGCAGCATTTTACTTCAATTGCTGGCGGAGGAACTGTGTTTGAGTTTGTTACACTTCCACAAGACAACCACTTATTTCTGGCGTGTCTTGTAATGAATTATTGATTATGATCTGCATTCATAACAACCATTTCAGTTGAAGCAACCTTTGTGTATCATTTGGTGGAATAAAGCACATGACAGATCCAATAGAGAAATTTACCGATTCTGCCTGTGCATTACAATACATCACAACGCACACACAGAACACACAATTTACTTTTCTTCACTGTACAGTAGGTTTAATGTCACTTCATTGTGTGTTCCCCTCTGCTCTATTGAGGCCATACAATGAGTTATACACTTCCTCAGCAACTACTTCTTCAGCAACTTCTACATCTTCAGCAGTCTTGCAATTTTGACTTGACTGCTTCTCCCATTCATAATTCATTAACATTCATATTTTCTTTGTTATGCTGAACTTCCTTTTTCCCCCTTAAGATCTCATTAAAACCTGCATCGTACCACTATCTATGACTTTATCCCATACAAACATTGCTACCAAATTACTGTATGCTCCCATGTGTGTCATAACTGAATTGCTGGCGATTGGACACTCACGCACACGCACACACACGGACGCACGCACGCACGCACGCACGCATGCACGCACGCACACACGCACACATAAACACAAACGCACGTACCACATTTTAACAATGAAATACCATCTGCAGCAATTGTCTGTCTCATTTCATTTCAAGCTCTCTGCTAAGTCAATACCGTCGCCGTGCAGAGCTTTGTGCTGAACTACTACAGAGGTGCAATTCATGGTTGTGTTTCAGCATAAATCAAATGTCAAGCATCTCTAAATGATATTCTAGGATTTTTGATTAAGACAACAATATTTATGCAGACAATATTCTGTCTACACAGGAAATGTTTTTACCTCTGTGCAGTGCAGTGAAAAGCTGACTTTCACTTTGAAACAAAGAAAACACTGATTACTGATGATCACATCATAATGTACTAATTATGTTTAATGAAAATACACACATATGTGTCTCGTTGAGCTAATGGGGTTTCACACTGGTGATTTTGGAGCAGCAGAGAGTCTACAACATAGAAAATAATGGCTTTTTTGACCATGTTTTTCATTGCGCCTTTGCTGCATAACTTAAAACAGGGGTCTCCACGGCTTTGAAAATTTTGAAAATAAATGCAGTCGTGCATAAAGATGAAACTGAAACTGACTTTTGACAGCCCTGAGTAGCACACACTACGCTTGCCGCACCAGGAGAGTTGCTGAATTCTTTCACTCACAACCCAACCCCCGACTGTAGAGATAATGGTGTTGCTGTTAATTTTCTAACAAAATTGCACAGTTTAAAATTCAGAAATCTCTGAGCAAAATTCAAAACTGACTTTTCTTTCGAAAAGATTACATCGTCACACTTGTCTGTACTGTTCTCCGACAGGTATGCAGACTGTCAGTAAGAAATCACAAATCAACGCTGTATCATCCACGTTATATACTTGCAGCCATCACAGCTGCAAAATATATATTGTGTTGATAAAATATGTGATTATATTAAATATAATCATATCATCACATATCACTGAGCATGAATCTATGTGGCCCATGAACAAAGCCTGAGATGCAACAAAATTATTTGTGTGCAAAATCCTTGGCAGTGAAAAGCGGGTGAGAATATGTGATGTGGACTGTTTTCTCTATTGTGAAACCTTAACTTTCATAGAAATTAATTTAATTTCTTTCTTTCTTTGTTTCCAATTTTGAAAGTGCTTGTGTACACAAGGTAGAGTGACAACCCACGTTGAGAGAGCACACATGGATGCTGCATGAGATGCTGAGGCCGTTTTGCTTTTTGTTTAGACATTTCATGGCCTCCTTTGTGAACCAGAGGATCTGATAAGGAGCACTCAATGTGATGAATAGAGCAGGCCAGAAAGTTATTTGCTATTGTCCCCACCACTGTCCTCACTCATAAGCTGTAATACAGAAACTACTTTGAAATGAATGAAGGCCACATTATTCACTTGGGTCTCTAGTTGGGTCTCTCTTGGGCTCCATTGTAAAAACATTTTTTATTGAATTTGTTTCTTTGTATCTATATGGAGTATGTGCTCTACTTTTAACGATACATAAAATGTAGTGATCATCGCAGTTAAAGATGCAGAGGAGTTGTATAACTGCATTCCAGGGCTGGTGCAAAGTCAAGGAAAATTCAATACAATACAATACAATACAATTTAATTTGTATAGCGCCAAATCATAACAGGAGTTATCTCAAGGCGCTTTACAGGATGGAGCAGGTAGTGCTCCTCAGGCTACAGGTGGGCAGTCAACTGCCCTGACCGCTCGGGTTGGGAGAGAGAGGGAAGGAGAGAGAGGTAGAGAGGCAGAGAGAGACAGACACAGGTGTAGGGATGCACAGCAGTAGTAGGAGCAGGACCCAGATGTTCGCAGGTCCATCATCACTGGTGGTGTTCTTCTTGCCAGCTACGGGATAATAGAGCATAAGACAACACTTTGGGGAAGAAGCCCAGTTAGTAACATGCATTTACCAGACAAGGATGCAGGAAAGGATGGATGGGTGCAAGTGAGGCGGAGAGGGAGAGGAGATTGAAGAGGAGGAGGAGGGGGAGAGGAGGACTCAGTGTGTCATCAGTTTCTAGTCGCATAGT
>OMPJ01034773.1:0-17781 GCA_900312935.1 Carapus acus | reverse complement strand
GTGTGTGTGTGTGTGTGTGTGTGTGTGTGTGTGTGTGTGTGTGTGTGTGTGTGTGTGTGTGTGTGTGTGTGTGTGTGTGAGCACTTGTAAGGAGTTGTGTGGGGTGTTTTTTGTACATAACGGATGGTCATGAACGCAACTCCGACCCTGAGATGGTGTGATATCTGTGAAATTATGTGAAATTATCCAGCGGCACACAAACACCATCTTCTTTTGTTATCCCACGTTTTAGTTGTGTTTGTGCAAAGTGAGGAACGACGCTCACCGAGTCCAGGTACAGGTTGACTTTCCCATAAGTAGCCTCCACCTTCCGGATCAGATCTTTTGGGGGCAAGGCGCCGGGGGCCAGGATGAACCCGCTGAGCAGGCCCACCTCCAGCATGGCCATGCCTGTGTGAGATATGGCCTGATCCTCTTTCAGCCTGCAGGGAGAGCCGACAGAGGGCCAGAGATCAGACTCTGTGCGTCCCAAAAAATCTCAGTTCTGACCCGGACCCGCAGTACCTCGTGCACATGGACAGCAACATGTGATCGTGGTCGTCGACGGCGGCGTCCACGACCAGGGTGAAGGCCTCGGCGTCCCCGCCTGCCCGAGAGAAGGCTCGGCTCTCCCGGTTGTAAAACACATTCATCTAGAGCGGATTGATGGAGGTGTTTGAGAGCGAAACAGCCCAGATTTAGCATTGTGTCCCACAGTTTACAGCAGCCAGAGAGAACACGAGCCCCTCGGATGATTGACTGCAAATACCTCCAGGTCACAAAAGCCTCAGACAGAACCTGGCGGGACTCAGGAGGGAACACGGTGAAGAGATTAACCTTTCACCACCGTCCCGCGTCTGATATTATCTGTGCACGATAAACGCAGGCGGGACGTGCGACCGTATGCTTTCCAGATGTTAATTGCCGAGCGAGCCGACTCCATTATCACCCCACATTTGCATCTGGCTGTTTTGGTTTAGGGCTCCACAATGCAGCACATTGTGCTGAGACGGAGCCGTCAGGGCACGGCTGCCGTCTTCAATTTATTCTGGTCATGCTGTGGAGGTCGGGCTTTATGCTGAGTTTGGGGGGTGTACTGGATGTATGGAAACATCCCTGTGTTTCAGAGAACTGCGCTTTTGCCGTTACGGTGGATACCTCAAGAAAACATATCCAACTGATGGACACGGAGTGAGTTCGATGGGCATCACAGATGTGAGCTAATGTTTAGATACCTGGAATAACGAGAATCCTCTTCCCTCCATGTACAGATTTACGAGCAGGTCCTTTGCGACAGGAATCTGAGAACGAGAGCGAGGCTCAGCGATTGAAGCAAACACGCCACGTTCTCGCCCGCACACACTCTCAGTCACTCCCCCCGTTACCTGCTGCGTCTGATACGTCAGGTAGCTGCTTGAGTTGATGCTGAAGTACGTCACGGATGAAGCCGCCGGCACGGACATTTTGATTTTTACGTTGATGGCGCTGGCCCCGCTGAACTCGGCGTAGTTGGACAGAGCCTGCAGGGCCACGACGGTGTCCTGCAGAGAAATGAGAGCTGGATCGCCACACAACTCAAGGCTCCATCACAGTCAAAACATAGGACCGCAGGTAGGACAGCGTTACTGCTAATCAACCTATAAATAAGTATACATAACCTATACATAAACCTTTCCATAAACATAAACTTATACTTAGTCTGATGAAAGTGTGTAAATCATCTGAAGGTTTTGCCTTCACGTCTACCCAACATGCACTCCATTGTCCCTTTGTATCACATTAGGAGAGCATTTCACAATTTTCTAAGCCACAGCTGGATAAAACCGCAGCTATCCAACAATGGAGGTCTTCACTGCATATCTGTCTTAGCCTGTGTCCTTGTCTGTTCCCGTTATTTGTTCCCGACATCTTTTGCCAGCTCTCTCGGTTGATGAGGCTTGTGCCATCCACATCCACTGCCAGGTTAGAAAGCAGCTAGGGAACTGGAAAACCAGACCAGTATCCCCAAAAAATCTTCCTCAAGTCAAAGTACATTAAGACCAACGCTGCAGATGGTCTGGTTATGATCAGTCTCCATTCCACCACCTCGTCCAATCACACACACACCCACAATCGAGCAGAGCCGTACTGTCAGCAACCTCAGCAGAGGTGGAACGCAGCAAAGTACAATTATGTAAGAGTTGTGCGTAAGCGCGGCTTCAGTTGTGGTATGTTGGTAAGGATGAATTAAAACCATTGATACCTTGGAAAAGTTGAGGAAGCGCAACAGATTTGACACAAAAGAGAAAACTGACGGAACACTTAATGGACCATCAATGAAGCGTCAGAAAATACTTCTAAAGCTGTGCACTCTGCATCGTCGACATTTGATCATAAGTCACGTTGCTTTTCCTGAGGTTACCTGTGTGGTCCCAAATCCTCCCAGATGATCCCTCTGCTTGCTGAGCCACTTCATTGGCTGGATGCCCTCCAGCACGTTGCCGCTGCTAAAAAGAGCCAGCAGGACGTACGCCGTCATCTCGATCTGGGCCGAGCGCGGCTGCCAGCCATCAGAGTCCAGGCCAGTAGAGGAGCTCCACATCTTGATCCCATCTTGTCACAGAAATAACAGACAACGTTATATGAAACCATTCCTACATACTTTTCCCACACATCTACCAAAATAAGCAAGATAATCTCAGCCAACCAGGTTTTAGGGATTCAACAACAGGGAGTCGCAAAGTCGAAGCAGCTGTTTCTCTTTGAACTTGAGCGCATCTGGACTTTGCGTGGCCGACGTACTGGAGTTACTCTCTCTCTCAAACAATGTGTAGCCGTTTAGAAAAGGTGCTAATGGGCCAAACGGCAGCGCTACGTTCGTCAACATCTAGAGTCTTGTGCGAAGACAGGCTAACGTTGCTGTGGGAGGAGCCTAGAATGCTGAATGAACCACTGGCTTCCTGCTGGATTTAAGACTATAACAACGTGAAATAACTATGGTGAGCGAGTCAAACAGGGGCTTTTTAGTACCTTGGTAGTCGGCTCTCCTGGTCAGCTCAAACATGGCCGTGTTGGCTTCGGGGCTTCGGGCCAGAACTAAAGCATAGGCCACCAGGCACAAGCTGTAGTTACCAACTGTCCCACTGGACAGGTTGTCCTCCAGGTACTTGGTGGCCAGGGAAACGCTGTTTTGGAACAGCTCCTGCATGAAAAACAAATAACATTGGTGCCTTCACACTCGCACTGTAAGATTTCAATGGCATGGGTGAAAGGTCCCTCACCGCATTGGACTCGTCCTCCAGCAGCGCAATCAGCACGTACGCAGTCAGTGCCACTTTATCGCCGTCGAAACCTCCCTGCATCTCTGTGTGGATCAGCTGGCCCACCTCGGTGAACTCTCCCTCAGGGCCCTGGTGTCCCAACAGCCAGCCTGTGGCCCGGGTTAAGACACTCTGGTCCAGCAGCACGTACTGCTTGGCCTGGAGGAAGCACCTGAGCACGAATGCCGTCAGCCTAAACTCAGAGAAAGTACACAAGTTCACAGTCAGGTTTGCCAAATAATTGCGTAGGAGAGATTTTTTCCGTCGGTCTCCTGAAACGAGCTTCCCGTAACTTGTACAATAAATCTTGTCTGGACTATTAATGTTGATGTCCTACCAAATGCTACCCGAGGCATCGCTGGCCCCAAAGGCGCTGAAGGAACCATCATCTCTTTGATAGGACAATTGCCGGCGATATCCTTTAAAGCATTAAACAGAGCACTTGTAAGAAGGGCAGGAACAGTGTGCAAATCATTAGAATGATCGAGAGTCCAAATGAAAACAATTTTGAGTGACGTTACCTTCCCTCATATTGCCGAGGGCCTGGGTCTCAATCTCCTTGAAGTCAGCGGATGTCTTGTCCAAGTACTGCAAAATATACAGACTAGGAGCAAAGAAGATCATGTTCTGCTCTCCGCACTCACGGGGCCTCTGAACCAGTGAATTAAGGTTGTTGATGGATAGGCCCATGATATCACCTGTCAAAAAAACAAGAGTAGTAAGGTTATGCAACATGGATGACACACTGAGTACTGTGTTTCATCCATGTGTGTAATGTTTGTTAGCGTTAGCGTGTGTTGAAAAATACACAATTACACGGACAAATCTCCTGCAATCCGCAGATTTGCTTGATGTCGAAAAAAATCCAGCTTTTAGTATTTAAAAGAAAGAAAAAAGAAAATCAAAGTTAGCCTTGCAGTACGATAGATGGCCAACATCCTCCAAACCCAATGGAGCCAAGCCAAACAACTTGACAGCTGTTCGGAATCTGCCTACCATAAAACTTCCTTTTTGAAGGCCTTTATTTCCATTTACAGCATTAAGTACCTAAATTCTTTCAGCAGCTCTCAGTTCCAAACGCCCACAGCTCATCATCTAAACACAGAGAGGAATGCCTGCACATTTGACATATGCCTAATTGACTAAGTATAAACACAACCTACACTCCAATGGAACCACCATTGGCAGAACAGCAACAAGAACAACGGCAGACGTACCGACCACTGCCACATGGGCCCTCTGGCTGCCCGGCACCGCATCTGGTGGAAAGGAGAAGGAGGAGGCAACGGAATTGTTGGGCATCACTGGTGCCAGCTCCAAGAACAGAGACTTTGAGAAGGTCTGCTCAACTCCCTCAGGCTTCGGGAACATGGAAGTAATTCAACATTGACAAAGGATCACCTGTGTGCCACGTAGCAGGACAGACACAGCTCTCATTCCCCGAGGAACAAAACTACCCCGCGTCTACGTGTGTCACATGATACCTTCACCAACACGCTGCGGACCAGGCTCTCCACGTCCTCAGCAGAAACGGCATCTACCGTTATGTCGATTTCTCCGAGAGTCAAAGGCCTGATGGGGAACAGTATTGAAGAGGTCTCGTGACTATCTAGGATCCGTTTTTGGGCGTTCACGACAGAGATGTCGTTTTGGTCGGCCAGAACAAACTCATAAGCGTCATTCTGCGCCACCAACACTATGACCTGTGGAGGGGAGGAGAAGAAAACGGCATCATTTTAGGCTGAGATGAGAGAATAAGAAGAAAAACTATTTCTTTTCAGCTTGATCTGAAGTGTTAAGTCTGTACCACACTCTGATTGTTTATAGCTTAATGGCACGTGTTGATGTTTGTACCTCAATGGTCCTCTCAAGATGGTTGGAGATTTTGACTTCCAACACAATTTCCTCTCCTCTGATGAGGAAGTATGGAACTTCCAGTGACAAGGAGAAGTCTTTGGTTACTACTAACTACAAACGAGAGGGAGTAATGACTTAAAAAGAAACTATTTAGAATGAAACTTCATGGCAGATAGAGGGTCTGCCATAAGAAGCACATAATGCTGATGCAAACGTCTCTATTGCTTACTTGCTTGGGCAGAGGAGTAAAGCCCAATCCAAGATTATTAGACATCACGAGTGCCACAGCCCTCCAAGACGTGATTCTGTCCGGCACTGTAACTTTCATACTTGTCCACTTGGTGTCACTAAAAAAGGAGAAATCAAAGAACTTATGTAGTAATTCTGTCTCATAGAAATTGTTGTGCAGTGAATTCACAATTTCTTTTCAGGGGCTTCAGACGGGATCTGTTACATTGTGGCGACACTCACCTAACATTTGCATCGAGCCACAGCCAAGACTCAGTGTCGTCCTGATCCATCCAGTGTCTCCAGTATCTCTCAACCACAAGGGTGTCTCCCTCTGCATAATGGGAAGGATGGATGGGTGTCAGTATCGGATTAGTATAACAAAGATCCAAGCAAATTTGGAATTTCCAGGAGGGAAACTCCCAAAAGAATCAAGAGCATCCATCCATCCATCTATCTATTCATCTATCTATCTATCAAGACCAGTGTAATTTTGTAAATGTCCACATGAGGGTGCCGTAATAAAAAGTGAGTATTGCTGAATGCAAAAGCATGTGAAAGGAGAATTTGAATTCGCTGCTATTTACCATCTTTTGTTGGATATGGCATCCTGTTCATTTGCAGCAGCGCATTGGACAGCATCCTGATATTACAGCCCTGTGATGTAGCACAGCAGCACAGATAACAATCATGAACGGCAGTCAAAGTAACCAAGAGCTGCTGGACGTCTAGTTCTGTCTCTGGCATTGTTCTCCAGCACGCCCACAAATGTAGGTCACATCCTGATGGTAGATGTCAAGTGCATACATTCTCATCTTGGCTGGTACTTGCAATCTCCTAAAGGATCTATACAAGACACAAGTCACAATAATGGCCACCTGCGCTGACAGTCAGCGTAAAGGTCATCCTCTGACAACTTTCTGCGGCAGCTTTGTCTCCTCTATCTTTGTCTATCAATAACCTCAGGCCCTGCGCTCAGGACAATAGCAATTCTGACACTGAGAAATAGCAAAGTAGCTTCATAATAACCAAACAGACGGATGGATTACAGCCTGTCTGACCAGTTTCGAGGCTGCCGTGCCAAGACCAGTACAGTATCGGACTGTGAGGAGTGTGTGAGAGTTTTGTAACTGTAACAGAGAGGCACCCAGGACAACAGGCAAGGGATAAAAACAGGTCGTGCCCATTCAAAGCCACGATCGTGCGAATTTCAGGTCACGCACGCAAGAGCCACTCTAGTGACGTTGTTGTTTTGTGTATGGTGTTCACTCCCTGTAGACCTTTCAGTGGGCCTCTGGGGATCCCTGCACAGATATGGAAGGGGTGGGTGAGCCATCAGATCTTATAAAAACAAAAGAGTCATTAGCCTATCTTAGGTGTTGGCATCCTGGAAAATTAGGTCACTTCCGCTGATGTCCAGGGGCCCTTTCTACTACTTCTCGCTTTTGGAGTCTCAAGTCACTCTGCTACTTGCTGATTTGCTTTGATATGAGGCTTTGTTGTGTCACTGTTGGAACCCGCCATCCCCCCTGGGAAATGGGACAGAGCCGGCATACCTTCTCCACCTTTCCACCCTCCTCCATCTCAAGGGCGACGCCATCAGCCGCAATTACCCGGATGCCCACCTGGGACGAGGGTTCGGCCACAGTCACGGTGAGGGACACCTGATCGCCCGGCTGGGCACTGTTGCTGCTCCACGACAGAGAGACCTGGTGACACGCAACATGCAAATCACTGGAGAGTCAAGGAGCATCGGACACAAGATCGAACGCGACCCTCAAAGGTGGTTACGTTGTTGTGTTGGTGGATGGGTATGTGAACGGTGTCGCCTGTGACCTCCCCATCAGGGAGGACACAATAGACAGTGACACAGGCCTCAGGGTACCAGGACAGTGCAGGAGTCAGGAAGAAGGACGATGGAGGGTTTGTTCCTGCCATCAGGACTTGACCTCTGGAGCTCACCTAGGGGTGAAGTAATCCGTGAACACAATACAACAAAATGAACTTTTACCACTACTGGAGGCAATATAATAAGTAGACTAGAATATCTCATTTGACTGGAATAACAATGAAAGACTTTGTTTACTAGAGAAAGGCTATGACATCAACATTTACACTGAACATACTGACAACTGACTTCAATTTCATTTCTGCATTTCTTTCATATTAAGCATTTATATCCAACTATCTTCCAATACTTTGCCCAATCTGGTTTTACATTTGGTAACGCTGGTCACACGTACCACAAAGTGAGTTGCCGTTGGTTGGAAAGTGCTCTCTATTTTCATTTGAAGAGGTAATCCTACCTGGAGACCAAGAATGTTACATGAGGCATTGGTGCTAGATGCGCATTTGTGACACACTGACATTCTGCAGTTTTGAGGCTTATTTACTCGGGCTGGGAGAGAGTTGACAGCAGATATCTGAATATATGAGCCGCTGGGAGAGGAGAAGTGGTTGTTCAGTTGGAGAGTTTGCTCACTGGATTTAAATCTGGCCTGCAAGTAAGACAAAACATTTGGAGGCTTGGATACACATACATACGTCACCCAAGTGTTCTCAAAGCAAACACTTCATTTTCTGTTAAATTGTGTCTTTCTCTGACGACACACAAGAAAGCTACTCGTGCTTATTCCCCCGGGGATCAAGGTCTTGGTTAGAAAATACATACATGGATGAAAAGAGTCTCCACTTGATCCTGTAATGTGAATCTGATGTGGACGTTGCCGTCCTCAGGCACCGGGATGGTAATAGTTTTGTGTTCACTGTCCATGTTTGACCCACTCTGAGTGACTTCCACCATGGCAGAGAACATCAGATCGGATGAAGTCAGAGGCTGTCCGTCGTATCGAGAGATCTTAAGCTGCATGCGCACACAAACACACACACACGCACACAAAAGCCTGTTGAGATCATGACACAAATACAATACTGGACTGATACAAACTGATTCACTCACTTTTGCAGAAAATTGTAACGATGGCTTCACTGTAGTTGGAAAGTTGGAGAATTTGAGCTGGAAGGCGCTCCTCAGAAAGATGACTTCCACAGATTCTTCCACCTTGAGACCTTGAAGGAGAGTAAATCAGACACTCACTGGTGAAGGTGCATCGAGTTGTACCTTCGGGCCTCAGTATCCACCTGCCACACACCTGTGCTGGTGTCAGTGACCGTGGTGGTGACACGTGCGACGTAGTTGCCGTCGGCTCCTGCGTTGGCCTGGGACAAAAGGGCCTGAAGCTGATCTTTGCTGAAGAAGAAGTGCGTCGATCCATAGAGCTGAAAAATGATCACAGCCTTAAGCGGGCGAGATGCCTGGAGGTGACAGGAGAGGCACTTAACACCAATTAGGAGACCAAAACAAACCCCTCACCTCTTTGGTTTGAGTCAGCGTGAACGGCTGCAGGGAAAGCGCCGACACCAGACTGACAGAGATGGACAGCTTTCCCTTCACAGGTAGTCCATCCGGATAACTGCAGACGGACAAAAGATGGTGACATTTAGAGCTGCAATCTGATTCTGATCGTCTGATCCTGCATTTTCATGTTGAACCCACAGAGCTCTGGCAGATCCTGCAATTGCGGCTCCGACTAGAACCCGTGAGGCTGTCTTGACCAACACGTCGAAGGGTGGAGACTCTGGAGGATCAGAAGGGGACTTTTAGTGTTGCAAATGACATAATATCACATTTAAAAGAAATAAACCAATTGTTCTGTTACCAAATTGCTTCACGAGAACTTCTCTCTCATCAATTATTCCCTGTGGGAGAGACATCGGGATAAATTAAGTGGAAGCACTTTCCTAAACATGGTGTTTGAAAATCCTTGCTCAGTTGATTTCAACCCTACATTCACTCCAGCAGCAACTGTCCATCGTCCAGCGGGGGACGAGGGAGACAAGACAAATTCAGCTAAGGCGACCCCGAGGCCGCCAGTCAAGGTGGACATCTGGACCACATTCTTGGCAGGATCCTGACAAAGACGAGGGAAGACGAGAGACCAGACAGTCCTCAAGCACTCCGCCAACTTATTCAACCACTGCGGCTTCAAACGACACCACGTGACCCACCAGGATGGAGATGTCCACCGGGCCTGTGTACGGCGAGTTATCCACCCGGACAGACGCAACCCTGACTCTTATGGTGTCCCCGGGCTGGTAGCGTGACCGGTCGGTTTGGACGAAGGCGGAGACGTGCCTGGGGTCAAAGTCAATCGTGTCGCTTTTGGTGAAAATGAGCTGGTTACTTTGATGGCCGCGCACCGTCAAGGTTACGCGGGAGTTCGGCTTTGCAGAGGCTCTGGAAATCTGGAATATTGGGAGACACATTCTTGCATCACATTAAAAACTACTGTGGAGATTTCAGAGTCAAAATTAAGCAGGACAACACTCACAGGAGGGAGCATGAGGACTCCAGTCGAGCCTGTGAACAGACAGACAGATTTAGCGTTACTTAAACTTGCTTTTCCATAACAATGGGAGGCAGATTTGATGTTACAGTGCTGCAGCATCACCTCCTTCAAACTGCCGCTCCTCGATCGCCAAGACGCTGTCGTTTTGTGTGACCTCAGCCGTCACCCTCACAGGTGAGTCGCTGTGGATGGTGACAGCTAGATGAGTTGCCGTTTTCGCGTGCAGCACGTCTGGACCAGAGACCACAAAAAGTGTCCTAAAAAAAATAAGACAAAAAGGGAGAAAGGGAAATACAAGACACTGAGTTTGCCAGCGTTGCCCAGATGGCAGAAAACTTGACAACCAACACACACACGCATTAAGACATACCTGGATGAATCCTGAGCGGCACCAATCCGAGTCAAACACGCTGCTCCCACATACACGACCAGACACCAGAACACAGTCATGATCACGCGGTCCACTTGTCCACAACCTGTCTAGATGTCTTCCTGTCCTGACGGAGTACTCCCCGTGTCTGTGCATAGATGCTCATTGAGCCTCCGCGTGCACCTGATAAAACCCCTCCTACTGTCCCACACTGGCGCTCCTGGGGGCTGAATTCACATGTTCACACACACACACACACACTATCACTCACACACCCTCATATATCCTTTGTCATACACAATAAGTAAACGGAGCATACGCTCTTGAACACCTGAGGGATGCGTCTCAGCTGTCTTTTCAGTCGGTCGGTTCCCAGTGCTCACCGAAGCAAAGTGAGACGGCATGAAGGTGTTGTTAGTTTTGAATGTCAGGAAGGAGACGTCCGACACAAAACCTGCTGAGACGTTATGTCTTGGTGTCTTGTCAAAACCACAATGTGTCCAATACCCTACCAACACTTACATAAGGCCACTGGGGACCACACACTCAGAGGTGTAATGTTTCAGTTGGGTGATATCAGGGTCCTGCACTCTGGGGGTCCAAATGCTAATTTCCTCCACTTTTTATTGATCAAAATGAAGTGATGATGTGTTTCATTTTGTAAATCTTTTAAGAAGACGTCTTTTAAGGCTCAATCAGCGGTTGGGATCCGATCTGTATTTTGCACATGAGCTGATCCATCGCTCATCCCACATTTGCATTTTTAATAAATGTCACAAGTGAGGTCATATATAATAGATCCTAACCTTTACATGCACGTGGAGGCATTACTTTGCATGCCTGTATTGTGAATACCTGTCCGTGTGACTTGGTTTTCCCTTCAAACTGTCGAGTGGTATAATCTGTTGTATAAAAATGTGTTATATAACTGTTATATAAAAAATACTGCTCCTAGTGTACAAGTAGAAACTCAAAAATAAAATTTACAATATTTATCATGAGACCAGACACATAGAGAAAAGGTATTGGAGAGCTTAACTACCATGGGAACGGGCTGCATTGAGTCTTCTCCATCAGCAGGGGGCAGTAAAGCCTCAGTCAACACTTGACAGAGAGAAATTTGCTATCAGAGTTTTGATGGGGAAATGCAGAACTCAAACGTTCTGTCTCCAGGAAGTCAGAAAGAACAATCCTCTTCATTGTTTTCACTTCACAACAAACTTTATTTATTTGGCTATGCTCGCACTCAAGTTTTACGTATAAACATGTTTGGTACACTCTGCATTAAGAAAGGGGGTGAGAGGGCAGAAAAACCCTCAGTTTGAGAAGCTGAGACATTTCTGACCCTGAGCTCCAACAGGGGGGCAGTTCTGATATCTGGAAGCTCTTAAGGATTTCTACGCTCACATCGTTGTGTGAATTTGTGTGCTGCCGCTTCAGCAGCCAATCATCCCGTCATCATGTCCGTATGTCCACAAAGTGTGGACAAAAGTGCATATTTACAGAGTGCTTAAAAGGAAACTAGAGAGGCACTTTGGTAGAGCAAAGGACAACAGTTCAAGAACTTGTTTTCCACATTTGGTTAGGGATGCCGAGGAGTACCAGTGTTGTGACAGTTTACAGCATCACAATGTGCACAGACACACACACACACACACACAGTCGTGTTTATTATCGCCCTCCTTCACGTAGAGTCTCGGTTTTCTTGTCTAGCTGTGATATCATTTTACAGTCTCGTTCTTCATGAGACGCACTGAAAGCAGGTAAACATCACGAACTGGCACCATTAGTGGGCATTTAATACTGTGTGTGAACGGCTTGGGAATGCTGACAAGGCAGCAGGAAACTGCCATTTAAAGCTTCGACATTTCCATCTGCAGTGTGACAGATAATCAAGCAAAGTCATTTCTTCCGTTAAACGGGGTTGACTTAGGGCGTTTCAATCGCTTGAGGCAAACAGGGAAGCACTCATAACGACTCGACTCGGGCATGATTCAGGGATACAGAATCCTCTCCGTCTTCCTTAAGGTGAGGTTTGTCACGTGTGGCATTTCTGGAATTTTCTTTGCCATGATTTCCTGGTTCTTAGCAGTTGTTTCATAGTGCCAAAAGCTGACGCGACCGTTGTTTTAATGTCAAACCGATCTGAACTGCAGCCATGAAAGGAGTGTTTTCGTCTTTGTCTTGCATTGGCGACATGGAGGCGTATAAAGTCGGTACTCATCGTGATTCCACAGCATGTCCTCGGAAGCCTATTTGAGTCACAGCTGCTTCCAAAGTCACATCTCGAAGTGCCGGTACATGCTCTCCACGTAGCTCAACACCCTTTGCCAGTCGGGACCTCCCGTACGCAGCATCTCCTCCTCCGTCTGCCAAACAATCCAAAAAAAAATTAAATTCAATTTCTCAACTGAAAGTTTGACTTCATCTGCACAGATGGCGTCTTACCAGCGACTGCGCGATCCCAACAGCTTCTCCTGTCCTGAAGGCCAAACTGAGGTTCTCCGTCTGTGAGGAGACAAATGGCGGACATGTTGTGAATGCTCTGAATCTTCACCTGCTGCGTGTACCTTGTCGGGCTGTGCGGTCAGGGGCAGGGCTCACTCTGCTCTCTGGGCTCAGTGTGCCGTACGAGATGTGCGAAGGGAGGTAGGAGTGATAGACGGCGCAGAAGGCAAGGCCGTCCGCCCAGCTGCTGCTGAAGTTTGTGATGTCAATGTTCTACAGAGGGGTCAGAGCATGTGTGTGTTTAACATGTATAGTAACGTCACAGGAACTCTCGCTGAATGCAAATGAACGTTGGCAATGGAAAGTTCCAGAACACAAGTATCATAACTGTAACTGCTACAAGATCAACATGAGATGTTTTCGCGTCTCACTCAATCATTCTTAATGTTCCTGGATCCCTTGGTGAAACAGGTGATGTCGTTTCGATTTTTATAATTTCAGTCCGTCTTGTGTCCGTCTTTGAGCATGTGTTGGATTTATCCTGGCTCACCTTGTAGCCCTGAGTTCTGCCCTGACACCAGCGAAGCAGCGAGTTTCTCTTGGAACCTCCATGGCGACGCAGCAACAGGCTGAAACCATCCTGGGCCCTGAGAGCACAGAAGCTTCGACTAAAAAACACTAGTGGAAAGATTGAGCAGGCGGCATCAAGGCAGCGGTGTGTTCACGCTCTGACGTTGAGCTTTATGAGCTGAGACAAAGTCACTTGGGTCAAAGGGAGTAACCAGATTCACACAGGATGTATGAATTAGGCTGACATCTGAAACATGTGTGTGCGTGTGTGGACTCACTTGGTGGCGGGCAGTTCGGTGAGGGCAGAGTTGTACTTGTTTAAAGTCTCTTCACGTTTCCCTGAAAAGACAAACGGCTCCCCTGAATCATCACACCCATTGTTGTGAATAGTGTACTCCATTTTAAACTGCAACTTTGTAGTTACCGATTTCAAAATGCTACACTGAATCAACTGAAAAGCAACACGTCATCGAAACGTCTAATAGTTTCATAATTAACTCCATTTCAAACATTAGTTGGAGGTCATTCAACGGCCCACACCTGTGTCAGATTTGTCGTTCAGGTCCAGGCCTCTTCGTCCTCTCGCTTGCACACAGATCTTGGAGACAAACAAACACACAAACGTGAGATGAATCCCTCGTGAGTTCAACATGACTGACAAAGTCTCCTGTCCATTCACTTTGTTGGTCGGCTCAGGTGTGGCTGCTGCATTGGACTTCCCATTCTGCATGGCGAGGGCGTCTGAGGACAATGGGAGCCTGGACAAGCTTCTGCAAAGGCAAAACACACACACACACACTCCTTCAGACTTGCTCTGTACTTTTTGATTACATTTACAATCCACGTTCGGCCACAAATCATCAGGTGAGAGGGGCTCGGCTCAGTGTGTGAGTGTGTGTGTGTGTGCGTCCATGAGACGGATATATTGTGTGAACATGCCCAGAACGAGGGCCCACACCGACTGACACCTCGATATGGCGAGAAACCATGATGCCAGAGAGAGGGACCGTGATAAAAAGTACCCGACATGAAACTTCAAACACAACCGATGCGCGCGTCTCTCACCTCGATCTCTCTGCTGGCAGCGTCCTCGGCCTCACCTCCTCGCTTCGGTCCTCGTTGGTCAAGTTCCTGAGGTAGCGTTTGGCCACACCCTTCCCCTCCACCCTGGGCTCCTCTGTCAGAATGTTCTCCGCCCCTCCCCTCTTTCTCCCTTTCTCCTTCGCTTCTTGCCCCAGCCCCTGTTGCACCCCGTCCCTGTCCCATACCCTCTGAGAGTCCCCGCGTCCATCAGGACACCTGGTCTTTGGGCTCCCCGGGCTGGGGGCCTGGGTGTCCCTGCTTTGGTCCTGCAGCTGGCTGAGGGCGGCCTCCCTCTGCCTGCTCTCCCTCAGCTCCTCCGTCAGGGTGACCAGCCTCGTGTCGGCCTCCTTCTGCCTCTGCTGGGCGGCGGCTAACTCCTTCTCCACGTCCCTGTGGGACACTCGCAGCGCCGTGAGCTCCTCCTCTGCCTCGGCTCTCAGACGGTCGGCGACGGCCACCGCCACCTGGAGGTCGGCCTGAAACTGTGACCACTCCCTGCGCTCCGTCTGACAGGAGAGAGAAAAATTGTGGTTTGGGGGTTGGAACGAGCAAAGGGCTTGGTGAACAAATCCACTGTTCAGATGCATTGCAGAACTTAAAAAAATATTTCTTGAGTAATTTACAGTGTGCAATATATCAGAGTCACTGCTGCTTCCTTGAATTACACGTTTTCCCTTAAAATGCTCAGTGACCAACGTTGCTGTTGTACTTGAAGATTACAGAATAGCAGCTGATAAGATGTTTTGCATCTGCACAAGAAACAGTTGGACTTAAAATGGTATCTGACAGAATCCCAGTGAGTGACCACTAAATGTCTTAAAAATGCTCCAACACACAAAGGAATGACCTCAGCGCCCCGGTTTCGACATGTTTTCCCTGTAATTGCATTAAACTTCGCAGAACTGCAGCTGTATTTTGTCTGGACTGTTCTCCACTGTGTTTTCTCTGTCATGTCCTCGTGCCGTTTTAAATCTGGCCGTCCTCGGTTTCAAGTTGCTTCTCCAAAAGCACAAGAAGCAGAGGCCGAGCCGGCCCGAGCCGACCCAGCTTTGGCCCGGCATTCATTTCCTTTTGGTGAAGCCGCAGGCTCTCCTTCCTCGTATCGCTCATTTCAGCGTCTCTCACCACCTCACTGGCAGCCAGCAGCTTAATTTGGGATCATTATAACGACATATTAGGACCCGTCCACACTCATTAAAACATTCGGGATCACAAAACATTGACCTGTTGGGGGCAGCATGAGGACACCAGCACATCCGTTCATCCTGTGCAAAACAATTCAATGATCAAACATCCATCTGCCTGTTTTCTTCCCAAAGGCGCAACCACTTCTCACTGGATTGGACAGGCTACGACACACACACACACACCCATACACAAACACACACACACACATAAAAAGGGGCAATTATCTCAGCCAGGAGGTAAACAATAGCAGACCATTCTGAAACTATCCGAGGGAACCATCATCCAAAAGGAATGAGAAGACGAGACACAAGAGAAAGAGAGGAGGAAGGAAGAGTGGAGGCGTGTGTGTGTTTGTGTGAGTGAGTGAGTTAGCGGGAGAGGGAGAGAGAGAGAGAGAGAGAGGGAGAGAGGGAGAGGGAGAGAGAGAGAGAGAGAGAGAGAGAGAGAGAGAGAGAGCAGGAGAGAGACGAGAGAGAGAGAGAGAATGTGACTGGCGCAAGGAAACCCAGGGAGACACAAGGGAGTGGGGGGGTTCAGGCAGGTTGGTAATTAGATGAAGAACGGATTGAGATGTGGATGAGTAAGAGGAAGAGGGGGGAGGAGGACGGGGAGGAGAGATCTGAGACTACTCGGCCTCACATCTGACCAGTGACTCAAGACCACAGCTGGACCTGATTATACACACACACACACACACACACACACACACACCACAGAGTGCAGACACATATCATATTCTCCCTTCGCCCGCCCCAAAAAACACACACCTCTTTTTCTCACAAGCCAACCACCGAACCGACAACGCCAACTTTTCTCCAAAACACTCTCATGCTCTCATGCTGCGAGTTCAAACACTCTCCTGGGCGACCGGGTGTGTGTGGACTAACCTGCATTAAGATACACTAAACACACTTGGACCGGAGGGATTGTGTCTCTCTACACAATTACATTATCAGGACATGGACACACACAGACACAGACACACACACAGAGACAACTAGAGCATGGCTGTAACAGGAAACAGGAAGGGTGCTCCTCGCTCCATACTGAGATAAGGGTGTCCACCATCAAACACACACAGGCACACACACGATCCTTCTTAAGTTGACCTATTGGCCCACTACAAGAGCAGATGCTGTATCATCTGGGCAGAGAAAACACACACACACACGCGCACACACGCGCACACGCACGCACACGCACGCACACACACACACACACACACACACACACAAGCCAGATTTGTATTTGCGCACACACATCTGATTTCCTGGAGCTTTGTTGGGTAACCAAAATGCACAACTGCGTGTGTGTCTAAATGTCCATATGCTCCAAACATCCACTTCATACACACAGGGAGAAACATTTTACTTTGTAATTTCCACACTTTGTCATGTCTGTGTTTCACTAACATTTACACTCATCAAGTCTCTCTCTCTCCCTCCTTCCCTCTCTCTCCTATCTTTCTTTCCCGTCTTCCTTCCTCCCACCCACCCACAAGAACTCCGTCTGAGCCAGACAACTTGCAAAATGAAAAATATTGCCCAGAGAAACAGCACACGTTCACCGCTGTCGTCCAAGTTTCAAGAACACACGCTGCAAATCTTCCCACAGTGCGTGAACTCGTTCCGCCTCTGTCACCGGCATAGCCAGGAAAGGGGAGCTGGTGTGTGTGTGTGTGTGTGTGTGTGTGTGTGTGTGTGTGTGTGTGTGTGTGTGTGCGCGCGCACAGCTCTCCAGTCTGGGAAATCTCCAGTAGCATTCACCTGGAACTGATCCCTGAGCAGAGCTGCGAGATCCACAACACTAAATCTCCAGGAGGGACCCCAGTCAGACCAGCCGCACGCACGCACACGCAACACCCGCGCGCGCAAACACACGCACGCGCACAAATCATCCAGCTGTGGACGTGCTTGTATTTTCTTTCTGTTGGTCGAGATAACTGTGCCCAGGCACTGGAGCCGAGCACAGCCCGGCCCGACACCACAGCTCTGAATTCGTCTTGAAATGCACGGATTACAAAGGGCAGCCACAGCTGTGTAGGAAAGTGTGGAAGACGGATGAGGACGCGGAGGGGGCGGAGGCCGCACGGCGACTTCAATTACAATGACGAATACGCAATGTCCGAAAGGAGATGGGGGGGCAGGTCAATGGGTCGGACCGAGAGATGGATGCGAGTGGAGGAAGCTAGTGGGCGAAGAGGATGAGAGGGAAACAGTGGGCGGGGCTGAGACGCAGAGGAGGGGTCAATGTGACGTAATGCACGTGAGATCTCCTGGCAATAGGGAGGAGAGGTCTGACATAAGACGTGAGCAAAAGAAGGAGAGAGAGAGAGGGGGAAAGTAACATG
>OMPJ01034767.1:2312-15550 GCA_900312935.1 Carapus acus | reverse complement strand
TACGTCATCAGTCTTGCCCTCCACTCCTCCTTTTCTCAGTAACATATAGAAACAGAATATCTGATCTGACGTACAGTTTATTTGCTCAGCTCATTTTTTGGGGGGCAAATGCTCCGATTTTCTTTTCATTCACTGACCCTGTGAATCCTTCCCTCACACTCTCAAGCGCACTTCCGACATCGGCAGCAGAGCGGCGTAGCGCCTCTGTGCCCGCAGTGTTCATTAAAAATGAAAAACCTGCTTTGAAGTCTCGCACCGACGTTTCTAACCCAAGATGACGCCACGTTGCCGAAGCAATGCCCGAACCGCTCGGGGCCTCCACGGCCTGAGTCAGAGCCCGACTTCGTCACCCAGCATACGCAAGTTTGAACGCGGGAGTCCAACCTGACGTAACCATGTGCCCTGCATGGAATTTTATGATATTTTATCCATTTGACGTCACTCTTATTTCAGATTTTGCCTCACTTTTTTTTATTTCTTTTACATTTTTGGGAGTTGCTTCTAATTGGGACATTTCAGCATGTAACCTAAATGCAACGCGCACACAACACGCAACAAGCTTAGTTTGTATTCAATTTAAGATGTTTGAATTGATAAAAACCTGATTTAACATCACACCAGTTGCTGAAAAACACCACCAGCAGGAGGAGAAGGAGGAGATGACAGCAACAAACCATGACAAGTATCGCCGACGTCTGTGCCATCAATCTGACTGCAACGCGAGCCTTCCAATGTGTGTGTGTGTTTGTGTCTGTGCGTGTGTATCAGAAATCAGTCTCACGCCTGCTATGCACGTACGTCCATCTGTGAGCGCCCGGGCCCTAATTTTATCCCTGAGCTGCACCTCTTCCTCATCGCGACCCGCCCGTCTGCCAGCTCAGCTGTAGGAATGAACAACATTAACGCCTCTCACACACATACACACACACACACACACACAGGCTGGATGTCGTTATTTATGGGATGTGCATGATGAGCAAGCAGTGCAAGTGTGTGTGAGTGTGTGTGTGTGTGTGTGTGTGTGTGTGCGTGGGGGGGGGCTGTGGTGGTTGGCGGGTCTGCTTTCTAACACAGACACACCGTCGATTAACGCTGCACGCAGGCAGCTTCACCATATCAAATACCTCCTTCATGAGTGTGTGTGTCTGTGCGTGTGTGTTGTGAAGCTTGACAACCTGTGAGGCTCAACTCAAACCAAACTCTACGCGTTCAAATCCTAAAACTTTAGCTAAAATGTAAACAATGCCACATGTGATTTGCATTATTATCATCACAATTTCAAATAATAATAACAATAACGAGTATAATAGTGGGAGAAGAAGTAAACTAGTAATAGGAATAGTTATGGTGATATTAGCAGCAGCAGTATTAGTAGTAGAGGTAGTGGTAGTAGTGGTATTAGTAGTAGCAGTAGTGGTGATGTAGTAGTAGAGGTAGGAGTAGTTAAAGTAGTAATAGTAGTATTAGTAGTTGCAATGGTGGTAGTGGTGGTGAGAGTAGTGATAGTGGTAGTAGAAGTGGTACTAGTTTGTACTAGTAGTATTAGAAGTAGTAGTAGTAGCAGTAAAAGTGGTGGCAGTAGTAGTACTAGTAGTTGTAGTGGTGGTAGTGGTAGTGAGAGTAGCAACAGTGGTAGTAGCAGAGGTAGTGGTGGTAGTAGTAGTGTTGGTGGTGGTGGTGGAGGTGGTAGTGGTAGTGGTAGTAGGAGTAGTAATAGTAGTAGTGGTGGTAATAGTATATTTCTGGATGTGTTGTGTGGAATGTCTTCATAATTATTAAAGTTAATGTAACAATAGTTTTATACTTTTACTTTTATGTGTGGGCACAGTGTAACAACATCAGACATAACTTGGACACGAGATGCGCGCCCAGATTCTCCATGATGAGAAAAAACTGGAGGTATTTTCATCTCATCAACAGAAACACAGATGGATCCTGGAGGAGCGGCGGTGGCGCCTTGGCCGGTGGAACCGGTCCCGGCTGGACGAAGCGAAGCAAAAACGCTGAGCTGGTGAAAATGTTTGCTGGGCTCAGAATTGTCCAGAAGATGAATTCACAACAACAGATGTTGGAAAGTCTCCTGTAATTAACGACTTCAGGAGGGAAGGAACCAGTGCAGCACAACCACACCAAACAGCCATGCCGAGTACCGTGTGTGTGGAGGGGGTAGAAGGTGCATGTGTGTGTGTTCCAGCATTGACAGTGACATTAGACAACCTGGAGGCTCGACTTTTCAGATGCACCAAGTGGCCTTAAGTGCCTCTCTGAATGGTGCCAGCTGACCTACGGCTGCGACCGACATTTATTATTGAAGTGTAAAATTTAAATTTTGAAGAGTTTTGCTGAAGCTGCGACCCAAACCGCTGATGTCTGGACCGCAACCTCTAGAGGAGCTGAGGTCCATAAGAAAAAGTGCACTCCAATCCACAATATAATTCTTCATAAACTTTGGAGTTGCTCAGTATCTCCAAACTGCATCTCATAGATACCAAGAAAACCAAGAACCCCAGACACTGTGGCGTCTCCGTCTGCAAACCAGCAGGGACAGAGGAGAAAAGCCCAGAATGCCTTGCGTCCTCACCTTGGCTGATGACGGCTTTGCGGTTGCGTCCGTCCAGGTCGGCTCTCTCGATCACGTGGTGTTTGGCGTCCACCCAGTACATGCGGCGGCCGGCGTAGTCGATGGTGAGGCCGTTGGGCCAGAAGAGGTGCGTGTCCGCGATGACCCGCCGGTTGGACCCGTCCATGTTGGCGTACTCGATGCGGGGCGTGTTACCCCAGTCCGTCCAGTAGATCTTCCTACATGGGGGGACATGAACATGTTGGTGTTTGCCACTGTGCGGGACAGTAAGATTTTTACACACAAATTCTAGATGAATTCTATGTCAACCGCGTCTACGTCGAGCACTGACGAAGAGCTGGAGCTGTTGGCGCATACGTGCAGGATCTAGTTAGACAGCGCTGAGTTTCCAGCAGGACGGGAGAGAATTCATCGGGGGACCGAAGGCGAAACCTGAGCTGCTCAAGGCGTCCAGTAAACAGATTGTTGTTCTCAGGACTGGAGGGGCAGCAGATGTGCAATGTTGGACAGACTCCTTCTGTCGCCGGCCTCCTCCTCCTCCCCTCATCTGCTCACAACAGTCTCGGAGGGGCCGGCCAGCTTTTTGTTGTTGCTTTTTTCTAATATTTTTCAATTAGCCCATGCAAATGAGCTTCCTAACGATATTGCCAATGAGGGTTTCATGCTATGAATTTATCTGGAGCTTCTCATTCGTGAGGCCATGGAAAGAAACACGCCGAGCCACTAAAACTGTTCTTCCACGCAGATGCTCGCCTTCGGGCGAGGCACGCTGCTGCCAAACATTACCCCCCGCTGTGCGGTGACGCCACGACGGGGACGTGTCCCGAAGGCCAACATGAACACACAGGAACCATCTGCTGGGAGCCAGGTGGCGCCGTACCCTTCTATAGGGTGCAGAGCGATGGCGCGGGGCTTCTCCATGTTCTGCCACAGGAGGACTTTTCGATGAGAGCCGTCCAGGTTGGCCACCTCGATGCGGGACGTCCCGGAGTCCGTCCAGTAGAGCTTGTCGTGGATCCAATCTATGGCCAGTCCACCTAAAAAGGAAAAAGTCAAAGGTCAGAGGCTTCAACTGTAAACAAGTCACGGATAGTGAGTCCCACATGAATGCCGCACAAATGACTTCCATGTGAACAGAGGAGCAAAAAAAGAGAAAAAATAAATAACCCCTGCAAAGAATGTAGAGGAGGCGAATGTTCCGACCTCAGTGACACACATGTAATTCTTCCCCAAATTATCTAAGCCCTTCCGATTCTGAGGCTACAAACACAACAAGTCAACAGAGGTTCGGAACCTGCGCATGGATGGCGGCCATTAGCTTATTAGCTTGGCCCTGAAAAAAAAGCGTTGTGCTGAACCGAGCGCAGATCTGGACAACTGCCAGCCACATTGGGTGGCGGCCAACATTCACGCAACTTGGCTGAGAGGGACGAGGTCCAACTCGGACCGGAACTTTGGAATTCATCCTACCATCAAACTCGGGGGGAACGGCAAGACGCTGCCTCCCTCCAAAAAATGATGGAGTCTCCTCTGATAGTAGAAGGTTCTCGGTGGTGCCTAGATGTTGTGGCTGACCGTCAGTGTATCTGCTACCTGCTCGGTTTCATCGTAATTCGGTCTGGAATCGACCTCCAGATGTTGCATCTGGTCCGGATTTTACCGGCGAATCGTTGTGATTTGTGGTGGGATCCGTCAGAACAGCGTTCGCGCTTAAAACTCAGAGGAAGCGAGAGAAGTGGAGAGGATATGTGAAGCAGATGCACGGGGCACAACACAGACAAAGGACAGTGCAGGCCGGGCTGGGTGGAGCGGAGGTGGGGGGAGGAGGTGATGGATGGAGAGAGGGGGAGCCGGACAGCTGGACAGAAAGCAGGAGGCCCCCAGCAGGTCGGATGGATGATAGATGAGCCCCGTGCCCCGCAGGTGAACCTGCTCCTCACAAACCTGGACTCTCCAAGCCGGTGGACACCACCTCCTCCACGTTGGAGCCGTTCAGGTTGGCCTTCATGATGCGGTCCAGTGTGACGTCGGACCAGAAGACCAACTCGTGGCTGTGGTGGAAATCGAGGGCGATGGCGTTCTCCAGGTTGTTGAGGAGCAGCGTGTACTCCGAGCGATGTGGGAGGACCTGCCGGATGTCGATGCGGTTGGCGAAGAGCAGCACCGGCTCAGGACCTGGAGAAGAAGAAGGGACGTGGTGAGAGAAAGAGGAGAAGAGGAACAGACCTTGGGACTGGATCTACGATGAATACAGTACACAGAAAAGTGTGTGTGTTTCCAAAGCTTGAAACTTTGAATCCTTAATGCAGTCATGTATCATAAAAGAGAAATTTGAAAAGCATAAAAACTTTCTCATTTATGCACTCTGTATCTAGTTGTGCTCTTTTTCATGTGGAGTTTTTCAGAAAGTCCACCATTCTTTGCCGGATCTTTAGATGTACTTCAGGTACATACAATATACTGCAGATACACACCCAGACTTTTCCTATTTGACATTTTAAGATTGCTTGCACTACCCCGTTAATGGAGGAGTTAAGTTTTGCAATGTACCAGTGAGCAGTGAAAGCTGACGGTCTTATTATTCACTGGCGAATATTTTACTGCTGCTGGTTGCAGTTTTACCCACAACGCATTAAAATCGAATCACTCTCTCCACAACAACAACGTTACATTCACCTCGGAAAAGGTTTTTTGGAACATCAGCTGTGGTAACAGAGGCAGTCAGGGGCCGAAACTGGGGAGAGAGAAACGCGGCGGGCCTGAGTTACGAGGCCCAGTCTCCTTTCATAGGAACGGGCATTAATCCCGCTGAGGTTGGGGGGGTTCTGGGTCCCGACCCGGGTTAACCAGCGGCCTGCTGCACCGGGCCTGCGCTCCAAACTTCTCGACCGCATTCTCCGGCCTAAACCCCACAAAGGCTGCGGGGATACGGTTACGGCTGCGGCGAGTGTAAACAGGTGGCGCTGTTTTTACTGGAGGTCGGAGCCCGAACCCGGCCCGACGTTTGGCGGTCACGCGTCAAGGGTGAAATACGGCGCGGGGGGTCTTTACCCAGAGCCTTGCAGCTGCGCTTGTCCGGCCGGAGCTCGTAACCCTGGACACACCAGCACTGGAACCCCCCCTCAGCGTTGGTGCAGCCTTGGCTGCAGTAGCCCTCCTCAGCACACTCGTCCACATCTGGAGAAGAAGAGGAGAAGGAGGAGGAAGAGGGGTGGGGTGGGTAAACTCAGGGTTAACTCAATATTTGTTTATATTATGATGCAGGACATTAAAACTCACAGTGCTTCTCTATTGATATTGCGATATTAGATATTCATGTTTACACATAAATATTCATAATATAATTATTTGTAGCAGAATGACTCCAATTATTAATGTCATACATCAATGTATGCCTATATGCGTGTGTCTGCACACACACACACACACACACACACACTATATACAGCACGGTATACTGTACAGTACATATACAGTATGTATTTAAAGCAGCCTCTCCAAGGTCTAGTTTCTAGTTTCTTTCCAGAGCTCGAAACTTCGAAACATTCAGGAAATCTTCAGTTGGAGCAGTGTCCCTGAGATTCTCTGTCTGTCCTCCTGCATGAATGACAGACATTCTGCTTTCATGCGGGGACAAATGAAAATCGTGATGCTTCAAATTTTGCGTGAAATAGATTTCTTATTCCTGCCAAATCTGGAATGAAGTCGGAGCTCTTGATCAGACTTCCTTTGTGACTTTGACTAGTAAACGTTCGGCCTGGACAAGGAGCTACACACACACAAAAAAGGAGAAAAAAAAAAAGAAGAAGGAGAATCTTTTCATCACCATCCCCCAAAAATCTGTTCTTACTTTGGAGAGAAAAAAACCCACTGACACGAGGGAGTGAGGTCAGACCCTCCGGAGCGTTTGTGATGAGAATCAGCACGAGGAGACGCTTCAGGACAAAAAGCTGCAGATCAGCCGCCATCAATCACACACACCTGACCAACACACACACACACTTGACCAACACACACACACAAACACACACACAACCAAGCTGTGGTCCCCTACACCCAGACTGAGGAGGCCTCTCTCTCTCTCTCTCTCTCTCTCGCTCTCTCACCCTGGCAGGTCTTCCCGTCCTCCATGAGTCTGTATCCGGTGTGACAGGTGCATTGGACCAGACCTCTGCCCATCTGACACTTCTGAGAACAACCTCCGTTATTCTGGTTACAGTTCCCCTCGCTGGAGCGTGGACCTGCACACACACATACACACAGACACACACACACTTTTTAAAACACACACGGTGCTAAAAGCGTCGGCATGAGATAAAGCTGCCTCTAAAAATAGCCGCACAGATGTGTGCAGGTCTCGGCCCGAGCTATAGGGGGAGCCGGCGAGGGCATGCCAGCTCGTTTACACGCTTGTTTGACCTTTCGTGAGGCAGAGGTCGGGCAAAATATGACACCTGACTAACACTTAGTCACTCTGCGCAAACACACGGACACACACACAAAGAAATGAGGTACCCAGACGCTTCCAACTGCCTGATTACAGGCCATCCATGCAGAGAAGTTGTTAGAATATTCCTGGTCGTACTCACGGCAGTCGTGATGCGGGTGTTCGTCCGTCCCGTCCCCGCAGTCGTTGACCTCGTTACACACTTTCCTCTGACCGATGCAGCGGCCGTTCCCGCACTGAAACTGGTCGGGTGCACAGGGAGGGGAATCTGCATACACACACACACACACGCACAAGTAGACACACATTTTGGCAAGCTTTTTGCAGACATCCCACAATATTGCTCTTGTAAAATGCAGCATCCAGCAAGAGTAATCTCTCACACACACGCACACGCACACGCACACGCACACACACACACACAGCCACTCTACACCTCACAGGTGACGGAAATGCGCCATCGCCACAGAAGCGGGAGCTTTTAGAGCACGAGTGGCTGTCTGATTGAGCGGCCCTGAAGTGTTTGCTGTGTGTATGTGTGTGTATGTGTTGCGTGTGTGTGTGTGTGTGTGTCTTCCATTAACCTCCTTGTCTCTGATTGAAGTCATCAGCAGGTCCGTCACAACGTTCGAGCAGGTCCACGTGTTTTTCAGGGAATCAATGAGAGGAGTTTTATTCGGGCTCTTTAATGAAGTGGAGAGAAGTGCGTATGTGTGTGTGTGTGTGTGTGTGTGTGTGTGTGCTGCTTCTCCATCCGGCTTTTTAAACCTGCGGGTGTTCTCTCTCTTTCTCTCTCTCTCTTTTCGTCTGTCTGTCTCTCTCTTTACATGTGTCGGTCTGTCTGTCCCTCAGTGCGTCTCTCTGTGTCTATTTGTGTGTCTGTCTCTCTCTGTGCCTCTAACTGTTGTCATCTGTGTCTGTCTCTCTCTGTGCCTCTAACTGTTGTCATCTATCTGTCTCTCCATCTCTCCATCAGTCTCTCTCTTCATCTGTCTGTCTCTCCCTCTCTCCATCAGTCTCTCTCTTCATCTGTCTGTCTCTCCCTCTCTTTGTCTGTCTCTGTTTCCTCTCTTCAACTGCCTGTTGGTCTCTCTCTCATGTGTCTCTTTGTCCGTCTGTGCCTCTCTCTCTGTGTCACACACAAACACACACACACACACACACTACAGCGTGTCCGATTGTTGTCCTGAGGCAACCTCGGTTCCAAAGACATTTTTGCGTTTTTTGTCACCACAGGGTTTTGTTTTTTGTTGAGAACCGTTGCCATGGCAACACCTCGACCTGGTTATTATATTTAGCCGCTGGAAACACGGCGAGTTGGAGGCACTCACCCGTCTTCTCGCAGCCCTCTTCATCACTCCGATCCGAGCAGTCGTCCTCGCCGTCACATCGCCATGACAACCTGACGCAGCGCCCGGTACCACAGCGGAACTGGTCGGCCGTGCACATAGACGTGGCTGGGGTGGGAACACACACACGCACACACGCACACACGCACACACGCACACACACACACTTATCTTGGTGCACGCTCCCTTTTCGGCACTTACAAGGTTGTTTCATCACCAGTGAGTCATGAGATTACAGAGGAAAAACGCAGAAGACAACACTCACACCGGCTGCATCACACACACACCCACACCCACATACACACGCACACAGAGACACTCACTGCAGTTCTTCTCATCCGACTGGTCATCGCAGTCGAATTCACCGTCGCACCTCCAGCCGGCGTTGATGCACATCCCACTGCTGCACATGAACTCCACTGACCGGCAGGGCTGGTGAGAGGCTGCACACACGCACACGCACACACCACACCACACACACACAAACACACACCTTCAATGAAGACCGTTACACACATCATGACCCAATGATGAGTTCAGAAATAATTCATTCATCCATCACCTGCTTGGAGTTAAATCAAGTGTGCGTGTGTGTGCGTGCACGTGTGTGTGTGTGTGTGATTGTGCATGTGCGCACTAGCATGAAAGGTGAACCCCGGTGGCTGTCTCGGGTGCCTCTGCCTGGTCGATCAAACTACTGCTCCAAAACTCTAACAGGCCGACGTGCAGCCAATCAGACTTTGCTCGACTCCAACTGGTGTCGCGGTTCCAGCTGAGCCGCCACGGTCGACGCCTCCATCTGATTTCTTCATTTCATCACATCAAAGGAGCTCTGACGAAGAGGAGGGCGGGAGGGAGAGAGGAAGAGGAGGAGGAGGAGGAGGAGGAGAGGATGAAAGTGGAGCGCAGCGCTGACGTCAGTGGGGCTTTGCCTGAGCGTTTGCCGTGCTGCGAGGCGACGCTGAGGGAGTGAAGCAGAGGAGGGGCGAGGGTGGGGGGGGCAAGGGAGGAGTGCTCGGGTTTAGAGGAGAATTGTGTGTGTGTGTTGGAGGGCTGGGGGGGGGTCGCCATTGGCTTTGAGGCTAAGAAGAGTAAAGCTTATCAGCTGGGCGAGAGAAGAGAGAGAGAGAGGATCAAAACGGCAGGTGGCTCTCCCAGAGAGAGGGGGGAGAGGGGGAGAGAGAAAGAGAGAGAGAGATGCCCACACACACGTCACCCGCATGTCTCGCACCCATACATTCTCAAAACACTCACTCACACACACACAGGCGCACACACACACGGACAACTATGCCCTTTCATCTGCTCAACCATGCAGCCAAAAGCAGTATCAGTGCTCACAAGGGGTAACAAGCCATGCAAGTGTGTGTGTGTGTGTGTGTGTGTGTGTGTGCGCGATGGGGGGTGGTGCTCCTCTAACAAAGCGCCCTTCATGTGTCTGGAGAGTCCATGCCAAGGAATGCTGTCTGAGGATGGGCTGTCTTCTGCCTCTGTGGAATGTGTGTGTGTGTGTGTGTGTGTGTGTGTGTAAGTGTCTGTGTGAGTATGTGTGTGTGTGTGAGGCACTTTCCGCTCTTTAAATGTGTTGTGAGACTGAATTTACGGCCGTTTTAGACGCCAGTCAAGCAGCTCCGGGATAAACAGCCGCCAACAGACAACAGCGGGACAGGAAGTGGGACGTGAAGGGACAGGAAGTCCAGCTGCTGTGGACAGGAGAGGATGAAAAGGGGCCTGGGGATGAAGAATGATGCGAGGTGATAGGCGACCTCTGACCTCTGAGGTGAAGCATGTGAGCTCCTCCAAGGTGCTTCTTAGATGTTCCAGGCTATTCTTGGGCTCAAGAGAAAAAGTGTGTGTCCGCTTTGTGTGTGCACCCATGCATGTGCACGTGCATGCCTCTGTGTGTGTGTGTTTGTGTGTGTGCGTGTGTGTGTTTGTGTCTACCCTCTTAGCGACTGTGACTATTTTCTCTCTCCCTCCATCTCCGGGTCTCACGTGGCTTTAGCGGCGTCTCGGCTTTCCAAACATGCGGTCCAAGTGTGTGAGAGTGTGTGTGAGTGTGTGTGAGTGTGTGGCAAGTGTGTGAGGAGAAGCAAAGACGACAGGCGAGTCCTTCAAAGCAGCAGCGAACCTTGGAGCGGCGCTTATCACTCTGCCGATAACACATCAAAGAATACGAACGCTGCTGTCACAAAGGCCCGAATGTGTGTGTGTGTGTGTGTGTAAGTGCATGCATTTGTGTGCGTGTGTGTGAGCGCGGGAGTAAAAACCGCGAGCGAACGAAACATGTGTGAACTTCAAAGTAGCGAGAACGAGGACGAGATGGTTACAGATTTGTTCGCCGAGCAGAAACTCGATCCAGAGCCTGAGGTAAGCGAGGCCTCAGCCTGTGAGCCTGCATGTAAGTGTGTGTGTGTGTGTGTGTGTGTGTGTGTGTCAGGGGCGCTGACAGACGCTGTGGAGCGACATACACTCCTGCAGCCTGAGCTGGGCGACTCACTTTCAGCTGTTGGTTAGCATGTTAGCGCCAGCGTCTGTTTGCTCAACGCCACAATGTCCTGCGTGTGTGTCTCTGTCTGTGTGTGTGTGTTGGCTTTGTCTCAATTGTTCCTGTGGTTCCTCTGTGGTCCATCACGGCCAAACCAGAAGCTTCTCGATACACAATGCAGGATGTTTCCCTGTTCCTGAAAATCGGTTAACGCCCCTTGATGACGTCACCCTGAGTGTTTGTGTACGTGTGTGTGTGTGTGTGTTTCCTCCTCCCCGCCTGAACATCTCGTCCCCGCTCAGGTGGGCCCGACGCTCGTTCATGGTGTGTCAGCGCTTCGGCTGCTTCCTGTGCTGAGCCAGGCACGGCGGCGCCACCGCCGCCGCCTCGGGTGTTTAGGCGACGCGGTGAAAAGCGCTGAGCTCGGCGAAACCTCATCCTGCTTGGAGTGAGAAGCTCGAAGCAGCAGGTGAGCTGAGGAGCTCCAAAGTGTGTGTCTGTGCGCCTATTTAGCCTTCATTTAGCAGGACACCGGGTGGAGGTACGGCAGCACGGAGAGGTAAGCGAAAGGAGACGAGGACGCGTAGTGAGGACGAAGATAAAGATGAAGACGAGTAAGGCCTGAAAACACACACGCCCATCACCTGGTTCTGCTCAGGAGGATTTGTCAGATTTCCCCCTTGGAGCGATTTGAAACAGATGATGTCAGCACGTCTTCATCATGTCTGAGAGACATCTGTGTGTGTAAATGTGTGTGTGAGTGTGTGTGTGTGAGAGAGAGAGAGAGAGAGAGACGGGCGAGCTCACAGCAGTCCGACTCGTCCGACCAGTCCCCACAGTCGTCGTCCCCGTCACAGTGGTAGATGTCCAGGATGCAGCGACCGTACGCACACTGGAACTCCTCCACGCTGCAGGTGGCCGTCATCACGTCTGACGCTGTGTCACACACGCACACACACACACACACACACACACAATTACACAAATGCCAGTTTGCACATTGTTACGCTTAGCTCGAAAACGCCTGTCAGCACCAGTGGAAGAGGAATTTGTCAGGAGGAGGAGGAGGAAAGAAGAGGAGGAGGAAGAGGAGAGAAGAGGAGAAAGAAGAACAAGAAGAGGGGAGAAGTAGAAGATAAGGAGGAATGTTTCTCAATAAGATAAGATAACAAGACTAGCCACCATGTGTGTGTATATAAGCCTATATAAAGTAGATATACACACAAACACACACTAAGACTGTGCATGCATATAAATATATGCATACTGAGTATATACGGTATATGAGTGTGTGTGAAGTGTGCAGTTTACATTCACACACACACACACACACACACACTAGCAAGTATATACAAGTATACTGTACATATACTGACAAATACATATATACTGTGTCTACATATGTGTGTGTGTGGACAGTGTATAGTTTACACACACAAAACGCACACACATATCGGTGTGTGTGTGTGTATATCAAGACCAAATCATCAATAAATCCGTCAACGTTCATCAATGAAAACGAGTCCAAACAGGCTGCCGGCTACTGCGCCTCAGAGGAGAGCCTGAAGGACTTCATCATGTTTGACCTTGTGACCTCCAGTGTGTTCCCGTTTTTAATTCTTTATAACAGGATTAATTAGTCATGCAGTTTAAGGTCCTTTTTCACACTCCAGCTCGTCAGCAGCGCCTAGCCGCAAACATCCAGCACCATTTAGGATCAATCATTTATGGAAGACGGGCTTACACACACAGACACAGACACACACACACGGAGATGGCTTACGGCAGTTATCCTCGTCCGATCCGTCCTTGCAGTCCGTGTCGCCATCGCAGTACCAGTGCTCGGCGATGCAGCTGCCGTCCATGCAGCGGAACTCTTTGTCCGAACATTTCCGCATGTCTGCGGTGAGAAAAAAAAAAAAAAAAAAAAAGAGTATAAACGTGTTTAAACTTCTTATATCACACCACCATTAAAAAAGTGACTTTGTGGGAGGATGCAGATGTATTTTTTTAGTTTTAAGAAACAATTCGATTCACAAAAGCATTGTAAAAGAGGAGTGCGACCACTCCAGGAATTCATCTACAGGCCTGCATCTGCCTCTCTACCTCTCTCTCCTTCCCTCTCTCTCCCAACCCGAGCGGTCAGGGCAGTTGACCGCCCACCTGTAGCCTGAGGAGCACTACCTGCTCCATCCTGTAAAGCGCCTTGAGATAACTCCTGTTATGATTTGGCGCTATACAAATTAAATTGTATTGTATTGTATTGTATCTTTGGGATGTGGTGGAACGGGAGATTCGCATCATGGATGTGCAGCCGACAAATCTGCGGCAACTGTGTGATGCCATCATGTCAATATGGACCAAACTCTCTGA
>OMPJ01034764.1:0-12248 GCA_900312935.1 Carapus acus | reverse complement strand
AGCCGTACTGTGTGTGTGTGTGTGTGTGTGTGCGTGTGTGCGTGTGCGTGTGTGCGTGTGTGCGTGTGCGTGTGTGTATCAGAATCGAAATTACATTTCTATTGTGCAAAAAGGGAAATTACGGTGAGTAAGTTAACAATCGAAACCTTAAGAAGAACCTCCCAAAAATGTCAGTCTATACACGAAATATATATTTATTTTAGATTTTTCTTCCCCATTTTTTTTATCTCAGTTGCTCCTGGTCCGTAGCAACGTAAGCTTGACAATTTTCCTCACAGATCCTGATCTGAAAAATGCATCTACGTTGTCTGACATCAAAAGAATATCAACCTAAACACTGATTTTCATGCATCCTTTGACATCCAGCACTCACATGAGATTGACATCTAGCAAATAAAAAGTCCAACGCTGCGAGTGTGTGAAGAACAGATCTGTAATTAGAGACGTCTTGTTAAGGGCAGGCAGCAAGAAGAATTGACCACTGTGCTCATAAAGTGCTGTCAACAGTATGTGCCACAGGACTGTCAGCGAAGGGGCAGGGACATGGCAACGGACACAGACACACACGCACACGAGTGCTGATCTAAAGTTCAGAATATACTAAAGCCATGGACAGATCTAGTGCACAACCTGACCCTTGCATGACCTTTGTTTAAATATGATTTTCATTAACGTGAAATACTTGCAGATTATTTTTAGAACTGTGGCTTTGTCAAGACTATTACAAGTTTAATCAGAATATAATCATTGTCTCAAACGTTAAATTTTTACTCTGGTTTGCTCAAAGATTAAATGGGAAAACCTGCGATGAAGCACACACAGTAAATGTGTGCCTGTACGTGCATGTATGGTTGACATATGAACACGCATTTCGCACACAGACTCCTGCAGTGACAATGGCCAGCTTGCAGACAGGCAGTTTGTTTATGATGAGAGCAACAAGTCCTACGCTGCGAGCCTCCGGGGAGGAAACGCACAGGCCGAGATAAGAGGAGGAAGATGGCTGGACAGGAAAGCATCCAGCAAATCTGCCTGTGCTGCAGGCCCACACACCCGTAATCAGCCTGAAGTTTCCCTGCTCCTCTCCCATACAGCTGCTCACCTGCTGCCAGCCCCACAACCTCTTGGTCTGCGGTGTCCTTCTCCTGCCGGCGCATTGACCAGCCAATCGGATTGCAGCATCATATTGGGCAGTCTCAGCTTGCACCCAGCAAAGCAAGGGAACCAATCGTTTCAGCGCCTTTTAATAAAACTAAACATACACATAGCCACAAATTAACAACTAATATCGTAAATCGTCTGAGTGACTTTCTGAATTCTCTCCATCAAAGCAAAAGAAAAGTGCATGTTATCTCTCCACTGCAGCTCCATCTCTGCCAAAGAAAAGCGAACCAGCTTTCACCTACAAATTGTGATTGGAGAAAACAGAGTGCTTTGAAAAAACATTTAACAAGATTCATTCATTACAGTCACAGCGGGGTTTCTTTTTTGTTTGTTGTTGTTGTGGAGAAATCTAGAACATAAACTCTGCTAGAAAAGCTGTTTTTCACAATAGGTAAACATATTCTCTAATAAGAATAATGACAATATTGACAATATTCAAACACTCACATCAAAAATCTTCAGGGTGATGCATTCATCACCGAGCATGAGCCTTTTCCCTACAAGTACAATTTAACACTAAAGTGCTACTTCAACAAATGGGAACAAGCTTACAATCTAGACAAAACATTAAAAAAAAAAAAGCTTATCAAAGGATCCAACAAACAGCATTAATCTTAAAATTGTCATTACACCAAAGCTTTGACGCAGTAACCTGCACTTAAAAAAAAACTTCATTTGTTTAACTTCCTGGAATTAAACCTGAAACAATCCCTGACGGGTGAATAACACCGACTCTCATATAAAATGTTAACCATTCTATGTATAAATGTTCAAACTTGACATGAAATGTACAAATACAGGCTCCAGGCCTGTAGGCGGCCTTCCTGTGTGTGTGCACACAATGTCCACAGACGTCCTCACACAGGAGAGGCCGAGCATCTATCCCTACGCTGCGCCCGTCCCACTACGCCACAAAGAGCCGAGTTTCTGCCGATCGCGCACAAAAGGCGCACAACCCAGAACTTCTTCTGGCATGAATGGAAACAATGTCCATTTTGTGACAGTTTCTTATGTAATGCCGATACTTGGAAAACACATTCCAGAATGCCCTTCCATGTGTCTACATGAAGCGTAACAGAGAAATGTACCGCAGTCTCCAACCAGCTGCTTCGACTCTGACAATGATTAAAAAAATCATTCTGGGGACAGTTTTGCAACACTAGGAATGAAAAGCAGAGGTGTGTTTCAAAAGTCTGACTGGGTGACATGTCCTCCAAAAAGCCTTGTTGTTGGTGCTGGCGGTCCACAGAGGGACAGCTGGTGTCTGTTCTGGACTTCACAGGTGGGACCCTCCCTCCCCTCTGTGTTGGGTGCTACGGTCTTGTCATACAGGTGGGTTGTGGATTCCAATGTTTTTCCCTCCTGTGTGCCCTTGTCCTCCATCTGCTCAGCTGCTAGTTCTTCTCCTGCGCCTGCAGCATGTGTTGCCTGGTGGATCCTGTGCTGCTGCTACCCAGCGAGGAACCGCCAGATTGTTTCCGCATCCAGCCCAGCAGGTAGAACCGCAACATCAGGAGGAAACCTGAGGGTGGGTCAGATTTCGTCGTCATAAATGGTGCCCACAGTAGCATCATCATCACAAAACTACAGGCAGAGTCCTCCTCCTGCTGACTGCTGGCATTTTAAATGCTCTATGAAAGTCCAAGTCCAGCTAAAACGGGGTTAACCTTTGCGCTGCACTTGGACCTGTATCAAAATAAAGTGAATTATATGTCGGAGGAAACAGGTTTTGTTCTGATAGGCACCAGCCACGGGAGGCCTCGCTAAGCCACCACCATTGTCTCGCACTGACACAATGGCTTACCGGCACCAGCCGAGAGGTCCAGAATAGCAATTCCTGAAAACGTCCTTGTCTCTACATTTTCATAAGAACATGAGCTGTTGTGCTCTGGTGGGCACAATGAGGTCGGAGGTCTGCCAAAGAAACAAACTCTGGTTCTCTGCCTGGTTCCTGAGTCATGTCGCAATCCCAGATTATCAAAACATCTGCTGTCTGACTCATAAATGTACAAAGAAATGAAACGGCGGCCACAAACTTGGAAAATGAAAGCAGACTTTCAGATAGAAAACTTTGAGCTAAAACCTTGAAATGAGTTGAGGATGCAGGAGAGGAAGAGGAAGAGCTCGGAGAGAGGTCCAAAGTCCAAGAAGGTGAGGCCCCAGGTGGTCCCGAAGAGGCAGCTGAGTCCCCAGATGCTGAGAAAGGCCACGCGGTTCTGCCTCCACTCGTCCCTGTTGCGGATCTCCCTGTAGACCAGGAAGAGCATCACCAGGCCCGACGACACCAGCAGGGCCAACACCGTCATGTTGGTGAAGTAATGGGCCAGCAGGGCTTGGTTGCTGCTCTTCATCCAGCACCTGAACACACACAGAAACACACATACACACAAACACACACATCATCAGGGAAACGATAGTCTATAGGGCGGCAGCATCTGGTGAGGATTTGTTTGAGGGCTTCATTTATACAGATTATCACTTGTGTTTAGTGCAGATTAGACTCGTGTGTCAGACTCAACACGTTACGCACATCAGATACGGGTTGGTGACATCATCACTTGGCGCCACCTCCCTCATTCCGTAAATGTCCCCGACTGCAACCAGGATGATGACAGGTGCAGCAGGCAGAACTGGAGGAGAGAAGCAAAATTAGTCCTACATTTCTCACATCTACCCTGTTATTGCACAGCTGCAAAGCCTGTCTTTAAATATATTTGTTACATAGTTTGGAATATCCAGTACTAATAAATGTATATGGTCACGTCCCGCTGCGTATACTGCCCGACCCCCCGACTGCACTTGAAGATGTTGTTGTTACTTTTGCTATTTGCAGTCTGAGTAATTTGGCTTTTCCTATCAGACACTATGCACATGACGTGCATACTGTGTGTGTATGAACACATCAACAGCTTTTCCTTTTCAAATAATACAAAAATGCAACTCTAAGTCTTCCTCGTCATCCTTGCAATGTAGGTATGACATCAGGGATTGGATATCTCGCTGACTCAGATTGGACTTTTTTAACAGATTCTTCTAGAATTCTCTCTAAGTCCTTTTTGGTCTGTTGAAGAACTCATTCAATTTCACTCTGTGCTAAATTACAAATAAGTCAATCTCTCACTCACGGAAGCCAATTAGATTCCAGATGTAGGGCTTCGGTGGGGGAGTGAAGACCATGTAGACCAGCCAGAAGGTGTGACAGATCTCTATGGCCATCCAGGAGAAGGAGCTGAGGAGGCAGTAGTGAAGGCTGGCCCCCACCCACACGCACAGGCTGTCCCCGCCCACGTTGGCCAGCACTCCGGTGAAGAAGAAGAGCACGTTGAGCAAGAGGAGGGACACGGCCAGGCCCATGTGGATGGGAAGGGACTGCTCCTTCGACCTCCTGCTGGAGGGCGGGGTAGGACAGATGGATTAGGTTGGCATGGAGGCTTTGAGACGATGAGATTTGTTTTTTAAAGATAGCGGGCTGTGTAATTGCGCCACCCTCTGGGGATTCACCTCTTCTTGCAGAGGAAGATGATGAGGGCCATGCAGCTGATAGCAGAGACGGCGCAGCCCAAGGATGTAATGGCAGTCAGAGCCAGGAGATGGCGCACCGGGCGAGGCTCCAGTTGCTGGTGGAGGAACAAGGTGGGAGTCAGCAAACCTTCATGAATAACAATGTCTGTTGATTCTCTAACCTGAATCAATATTCTATTAGATTTTCCCTTGTTCATGCCTATTATGATGATTTCATAATGAAGATAATAATAATAAAGACTCTGTTCAGGCAATGTGGATTCTGTATGGTCAAACGTCTCTTAGATTTTTCAAGCGCTTTTTCAATCCTTCCTCTGAGCCATATTTCACACTTGCTCACACACTTAATTACCATAAACTGGAAAGCTTTTTAACCAGTTTTCCCTCGATTTTCACTTCCATGTTTTTTTGCAATTGGAATGCCTGAATGGGTGCAAGCAGCTGCACGTCTCACCACCAGTATGGTGAAGTAGGTCAGATGGTTGCAGAGGCACTCAGTGTGTTTGGATCCTCGGTGCTGCGTCACGCATCCCTCTTCCAGCCAGTTCACCTTCAGCGGATCTGCACAAAAGAAATCGGAGGGAGCAACATAAACATGCTGGTGATGCCCGAGTTGCACGCCGCAAGAAAAATGTGTTTGCGCGTCAATTTGCGGCTCTCTGACCTCGCCTGGTGTCCCAGGAAACGCATTTCCGAGAGTGGGTTTTCTGCAAAGGAGAAGAACATGAGGAACCTTGTTTGCGGAGGGATCCGACACGTGCCGGGTTTAACTCGCCTTGTGCCGTCACGCTTTTTGTGTCACCCACTGCAAAAGCAGTTTTGTTCAAGCCGTGGGGAGAGAAGAGAAACTTTGAAGTGGTTTCTGTGTGCGTTGTCGCAGCTTGTGAGGGCATCCGAGCAAACAACAAAGATGTGGCGAAAAGAGTTTTGTTTTTATGCATAAACCGCACGCCAACAGCTTGTGTGTGCGCAGTGCAAGCAAATGAGAACGACACAATCTCTGTTACTGCTGAGATCAGGAGTGGCAGATTTGATGAGGGAGAAACAGCGACTGCAACTTGTCAAACCATCTGTGAGAGCGTCTCAGAGACACGACTCAAATACCAGATTTATGCAGATTACTACACAGAAGTGAGCGACTGAAGGCTAAAGGTTGAGTTTGGGACCGCGCAAGCATCCACCCACATCTGCTGCAACACTACGATGTAGAAATTTTTGACAGCTCTGAGTGTAAGACATTAGCTCCACTAGGGGGCAACCTGGAGCCACAAACAAGGAAAATTGCTGCGGCTGGTCAGTTGAGCAAAATCTTGCCAGGTGCCTCAGTCGTTATAGGGGTGTGAGCGTTGAGGAAAACTCCCACATGCAAAAACAGAAGTTTGTGAACTATTCTGATATCTATTCATCTGTGAACACTTCAACAACCAATGCACCAAGTTACCACCGTTTATTAAGAGCGGAGAATGATGGATACACACGTCACATGTCACTTACTGGTATGACATCATGGGAGAAGCCGATCCTGATGGGCTGGATCAGATTGGTGATGACGTGGTTCTCCACTGTGATTCCCACCACTTCGTTGAGAATGGAGACTTCTTCAGGGCCGTCCTATAGAACGTTGACATCATTGATGTCGGCGCATCTTGACTGGCCGCCATCACTCTCAGCTACCCTGACCCGTGTGATTGCAAAGGTTGTCTTACCTGGAACAAGGTGCTGTTTTTGAAGAACGTCAGGACCACTTTGGACGTGTTGGTAGCTGCTGTTGCTATAGCAGGAGGGAGGAACACGGAGGGGAGGGAGTCCACCGGGGTGCCATCGGGCGCCTGCGAGGTGGAGAGAGGAGACAGAGTGAGACACCATTCATATCACACAAAGGGACACCAAGACACGAGTATAACCCAGCAGGTACATTGAAGAAGTAATTTCCCCCTGGATTGATTAAATATGGCAGAATCTAAAATGCGACACAGAAGCATTTCTTCATGTGTGGGTGCGGACACGTGCGCACTGCCTTGCCGTAGACCACAGCAGCCATTACTGCTGAGAGTCTGTCCAAAGTAATGAGCGGATCCTCAGGCAGACTGGTACTTACAGAGGACTGTTTGTGCCGATTACCCTTTTTTTCAGGTAGCTGAGGGGGGATAGATTGCCAGCTTTCATGCACTCTCCTCTATTTAGCCACGTCATGCGGCTCTCGTTTGGTTTCGTGTGGCTAACCTCGCACCTACTTTCTCAGCTAAATACTCAGCCAACGTGCCTGCGGGCAAAAAACAGCGAGACTCTCGCTTGCTTGCTGGCTGATTTTAGAGCCCACGACAGAGCGCCTTAATTAGAAATGGACACATGCAGTTAGAAATGTGGCAGCCTACTTGTCTGGGGCGCATCATAGAAAGGGAAAGGCCACATGGCCCTCCAGTAACCCAGTAGTACAGAGAGAGAGAGAGATTGAGTGAGTGAGTGAGTAAGTGTGCAAATGAGTCTACAGTGGATCAGCCATTGTGTGAGGTGTTGCAATATTACCGTCTGCCACTAGAGGCAGCACCGTGCTAGCAGAGGATGAGTTTGCGCAATGTTCCGCTGTTTTGCACCTTTGGTTTTGACCTACATCCTGAGCTTCATTCATCATTTTACATGTTTGCTGGTAACTTTTTTCTGTATCTTTTTAGATAAATTCCTCCAAAAGACTAATAATTGTTCCAATTTGTTAAGACCCCAAAGACATCGCCGTCGTATGCACCACACAGACTAAAACATGAAAAACTGCAAATGCGTAGGACTGAGGTCTGCCTTGTTTTCCGCTGTGCTTGTGTCTGTGCGGCTGAAACCCTGCTGAGATGAGCCCTCTGTGGTGAGGAGCACGGGCGTTCGTGTGTGTTCTGAGTGGTGGTGGTGAGGTGAGCGCAGGGTCGATGTCAGACAAACATACTCCAAAATAGTGACTCTGCACTCATTTTTCAACAGTTTTTTGAGCTTGTACATGTGAGTGTGAGTGTGTGTGTCTTACAGGCATTGTGACGTTTTTCCCGGCGAAATCGGGTTTTATCTCCAGAACGGCGCCCTGAGCACAGGGGAGCTGAACACTCCCCAGAACCTGTGACTTCATCACCATCTCCTCCACCCTGGAAGAGGACAGACACACACAAACATTAACACACGTTAGCATGAGGTTTGAAACATGATTCACCATCTTACAGGGAGGATAAGCGTCTCTACGTCCTCCACCTAAGCAGTGATTCAGCCTGAACTTCCTGTTTGCAAAGTTCAGACAACATGAAGACAACACGAAACCCCACATTTGCAGCCTCACTAATCAAGACATACACAAGCACGTTTAAAGACTTTTTACAGTAAAGGCAATGACACGTGTGTGGAGAAGGGAGAGTAGATTACATGTTAACTTGGGCGGGTCCCTGGCTCACTTCGGCACAGAACTTCTTCTCTGCAAGAAAAGAAGACATGAGGGAGAAATCTTTAACTTGCTCCTACTGCCAGGCACACTCCAGGTCCAAATGTAAATGGCAAAGACAGTTTAACATTGAGAGTAATTATGTTCACCATGGCAATATCCCGCTCAAAATATGCATGGTGGGTGATTGTATATCAAAAAAAAAAAAAGTATAGTGGGAATATTTGCGAATTACAGCAACACATACAGTAATGCCTCATTTATCGCCAGGATTACGCTCCGCAGCCTGCAAAACTACTTCTTTTCCACTTCACAAATATGGAAACAGAATTGGTTGAAGTGAATGATCTGTTAGGAGGCTATCGTAGGGGTTTTAATCAAGTTATAAACTCTAAAAGCCGAAATAACACAACACAGATGAAGATGCTGCAGATGCAGCGAGTGAATTAAACAGCGAGGGATGCTAAAAGCTACGTTAGTGGCACTGTGATGTATTTTTTGTACTTTTTGATAAATGTCTGAGATACACTAATATACTGTATCTCTATTTTTAATTATTCATCCATGAGTTTTTAGGCAATAGAATGCTTTTTGACCAACATAAATCGTCCAATTTTACAAAAATCTAAATTTTGGTCTGTTGCAGAAACCGGGAATGTACCAAGGAAACCACAATATTAATTCACATTTATAAAATGTAGTAGGTGAACTGTGATATAGCGAGGTTTTACTGTGCATTTGAACTGACAAAAAAATGTTGCAATATGGGACATTTCAAGACCTTGCAAAAGATATACACATAATTTGTAGATAAGATATGCCTGAATAATATGTCCCTTACACAAAAAAATAACTGCAGAAATGACCGCAAATTCATCAAAACATGTCCGTGTATTGCCACATTTCTGTGTGGTGAAGGTAGGAAACGATGCGTACTGCAATCGATGGTTTCACCGAAGAAGCTATAGAAGGACAGAGTCTTGTCGTTGATGATGTCGTCTCTGATGCGCGCGTGGAAGATGCCGTAGGCTCCATGGTCCCCATTGCGGCTCTGGGACAGGTCGGTGCAGCAGCGCCCCTGGAGGCCGGGGCTTTGGCACAGCGTGCGGTTGGTGTCTTCCACCTGCAGCACAGAATCAGAAACCAGGCCTGTGAATTTGTTTCCACGCTCAGAAACCACACATCCGTTGGCACGGTGTGTGTCACTGGATTCGGGTAAGTGGTGAAAAAAAACAAGATTATGGCATAAAGTTCATTTTGTGTTGAAGTAGTTACCATTGAGTCACACACGCTAACACTGCCATTACGGCAGCACACTTTGTTTTTGCAGACACTTTCTGAAACTGACACAGTCATACTGAGGCATGCCAACAACCACAAACATTCGTAACATCACATACATTCGATTTTTAAAAAAACAACAAGATGGTGGATGCTGAGAGCATCACTGCTCACCTGCAGTATAAGTCGGTCAAACAGAGGTTCCCAGTGCAGGCAGAAGCGACTCTCTCCTCCTCGGCCGTGCTCCGCCTGGCTCAGCAGGATCCCGTCAGCGCTGCGAGCGCACTGTGCCGTGATCTGGCCGGCGACAGACAACGACGTCTCACTGGCCGAGATGGAGATCGTTTCGCAGCCCGGGGAGAGGTCGTAGGTCAGGGTAAGGGGCTCGTTTCCATGGCGCCAGATGCCACAGAAGGTGAAATTGCGGTCGTTTTCATTGGATGCTGCTGCGTGAGGGGAAAAAAGGACGAGACATCACGTGCAGTAACATGAGAGATATGTCATCATGCTGAATGAACGAGAAATCAAATTCCAAAAATGTCGCAAGGATGGGAAACTGTGTCTCTACCTGCACGGAGGGAGACGATGCAGATGAGCAGAGCCCACAGACGGCCTCTCGCTCGGGGCGCCATGAGGGTGGTGAGACGGGCGTTGGGCCTGAGGAGAGCGCAGGGTAAGAGATGAAACCATAACACAGTCACAAACACACACACATCTCCATCCCCACTGAGCCTCAGACCCTGTGAGAGTCCCGTGAAATCAAACCGTTCACCACGTGAGGCGCATTTCGCCCAAACGTGATCGCAACTAAAAAATTCTTTCCTAACGTCGACATGGATGCTATTCTTATCCACGCGGCCGCCTCGTAATCAGCTCGCTCTTATCAATGAATACGAATGAGCTCAGGCTCAAAATACACACAGTGGGCCCTCTGTGGCCTTATCAATGGCGACAGTCTTCCGCTAACTAACACACGCGCGCGCTCGCGCGCACACACACAAGTCTGCGCCTCACTGTTTGCACCTTAGCACAGTTGGATGGTGACATCCTCTTGGAAACGAGGGAATAAAACAAGATCACACACTCATAGTGCTTCACGACAGAATTACTGCATGCTCACACACACTGACGTTGACTCATACACACTATGACTGTGACCAAACATGTGACAAATGTTGATGAGGCAGACATTTGTCAATCAACCACAGAGATGATGATCACACGCACACACACACAAAAGAATGTTTCTACTTTCTTTTTAGCTAAGTAGCTGGCGACTTGTCTCGCCCACAGTTTGTCGCGTCTTCTCGGTCAAGTTCCTCAATGCGTCTCGAAATGACGTGAAGCCGAGACAGACGCACCGCAGACTGTGGACGTGGTGCGATACAGATACGCAGGTGGAGGGGAAACAAGGGAGAGAACAGAGAGGAACAAGTCCAACCACAGACAGAAGGCAGACAGAGACAAGACAGGGGAGCAGAGGGGGGACAGAGCAAAAAGGAAGGTTCAGGAGCACACACGCACACGCGCACACGCGCACACACACACAGACGCACACAAGCTGGAGGACTAGTCGCCTATTTTTACTCTCCTCTGCTCTGGAACATGCACCTGAAACTCAAGAAGGGCCCGAGCCTCTGGAGCAGATCCACAGATTTCGTGGGAGGGAACAAACACACGTACAAACATACACACGTACACGCACACGCACACAAAAATACAAGCGTAAGCACACACTTGTTATCAGCTCTGCGATTAAACAGCTGTTTCTGTCACTTTTCTACATTATGACTGAGAGGCTAGGGGGCGCTCTCATCCCCCGGCCCCAAAGTATGGAGCGGGATCAGGATGAGAATCAGGATCGAACTGGTCTTACATTTTGTTTCATAACACAACTGTGGCATTTTCAACCAGTAAAATCAAACACTCTTCACGCTACATGAACACAATGTTCTATCTGCATGGCCAGCAATATCCCAGAATTCCTCAGAGGCCTCATGGACCTCAATTGAGGAATGTTGATCCGGATCATGCTCTCTGCTACAGCGCGTTCCTCCGACCTGCTATGATTCAAGAAAATCGTCTGACAAATAGACCGAGAAACAACCAACGACCAGACAGCAAACCATATTCCCACATTTAACCTAAGAAGTGTCGTGGTTATGCGTCTGCTTTCAGTTCGCTTTGAATAAATGAGCCGCTGTCGCACGTCGGCTGCGTGGCTGGCGAGCTCACCAGCTCTGCGGTTTGCTGTACTTCCCTTTGTCGTCATTCTAAAACGCCGCCAAAGGCATTTTTGGGGAAGAGATGGTGAGTGTGACTTCAAAGAGGTGTGTGAGGAGGAGGAGGAAGCGCGATTCTCACACACGTATACAGTATACACACACACACACACACACCTATACACACACACACACACAATGAGAGCAGAGCTTTGCTGTCACACTGATGAGTGACCAGACACCTCACACCCACACATACACACAGGCATATGAACACACACGTGTCTGTCACGGTGTCGTTGTCATGACGATGAACAGTGAGGACAAAGTTGCTGGGAAGGAAACAGAGCAGCTGTGTGTCCACACACACACACACACACACACACACACACACACACACACACACACACACACACACACACAGTGTGGGTCTCAGTTCTCCAGAGATGTTGAGTGTCTGAGTGTCCACTGTCAGACCCTCAGCACAAAAAACTTCTTTGTGTGTGTGTTTGTGTGTGTCTGTGTGTGAGTGTGTGTGTGTATGTGTGTGTGTCTGTGCGTGTGTAAGTGTGTGTGTGTGTGTGTGTGTGTGTGTAGGCGTGCATGGGTTAGATGTTGTTGGCATCAGTTAATCATTTTATGATTGC
>OMPJ01034760.1:0-12356 GCA_900312935.1 Carapus acus | reverse complement strand
GAGAGAGTACAGTGGTTAAGACCACTGACAGTGACAAGTGGTTCTGAGACCAGGGTTCGAACCCCGGTCAGGGCGAACATCCAGTAAGGGTCCTTAGGCAAGACCCCTGATACTGACATGCCTACCTCAGGAATGACAAAATGAGCGTACATAATACTGACCGAGTCATACCGGCTCGAACGTCGCCCGGGTTAACAATAACCAGGGCAATCTGATGAGAAATGGGTAACTGGAACAACACACCATTGTTCAAGAGCGGAAAACACAGAATTGTCGGAGTGCTACTATACAAGCAATCCGAGATTGCAGCGAATATGGGATCGATGGGTACTTCGAAATCCACAATCACGGCTTACCAAGAAACAGTTGCTAGCTCATTGCGCCAACATCCGTAATCGAAAGCTACTATCACAACTACAGATTGATGACATACAACAACAATGCTACGGCAAGGGGGAGCCAGGGCGCAGCATCGCAATTCGAGACTGGGTATCAAGCCCCAATATATAGCAACAGCCTCATTACAAGAGCAGCTGACCTGAGAAGGAAGATCGTGAACCAGATGGTCCCTGTAGAATACCGAAGCTGAGTTGTCAAGTACCCTCGGAGGATATACTAGAAGATGTGAAATCTACAGAAATCGTCACTGATACCAACAAGCTGATACACAGTGCAGCAACAGTAATCCTTGAGACGCTTGGGCACAAGTTGAATATAACATGGAACATAACAAGCAATACCCAAGAGAGACGGCTAGAGGCCAAAATGAGGGCAACACGGAGAGAAGTCAGCCAGCTAGCAGAGCTGAAGAAAGGGAGCATGGTGAATAAAGGGGCACATAAGAAATACAACAAGCTCTTAACATCTGAGGCTCTCGAAACTGCCAAACAGAGACTAACATCTCTGGCCACCCGGTTGAAGAGTTACACTGATGAGGCAGAGGTGAGGAGAACAAACAGGGTGTTCTCAACTGATCCAGCCAAGGTGCACGCTCAGTGGCAGGGGAATACCAACAGGCCAGACCCACAAAGATCTTAGACGGAGAAATACTGGAAAGAAATATGGGAAAGAGAGGCATCACACAACTCCAATGCCCAATGGCTAGCAGATCTAAGATCTGACCACAGCAACCAGCCAGTACCAGAACCAGTAACCATTTCAATGGCAGACATTCAAGAAAGAGTATCTAAGGTGAACAGTACAATGCCCCGATTTGATCCATATGTACTGGCTTCAAAAGCTGACTGCACTCCACGAACGCCTCGCAGCACAAATGAACCAGCTGCTGAGGGATGGGAGTGGTTAACCCAAGGCAGGACAGTCGTAATCCTGAAAGACCCTCAGAGGGGGCCCATCCGATCCAACTACTGGCCAATAACCTATCTCTCCACAACTTGGTATTTTTCAAAATGGCCAAGTCAAAGAGACTTATATATATATATATATACTGTGTATATATATACTGTATATATAAAGTGTTGTATTCAGCACTGGACGAGAAAGTGTGGGCACCCCCGATATATATAGCCCACACTTTCTCGAGTGTTGTATTCAGCACTGGACGAGAAAGTGTGGGCGCCCCCGATATATACTGTACAGTATGTATATACACACTTTCTCGACCAGTGCTGAATACAACACTTTTTTGGGTCCTCACCTTACTCTGTTGACTTGCACTGAATGGAACCAGCCAGAGACGCATTATCCGGATAGTAGACACTGACCTATCCGGATAATGCGTCTCGAAATCTTTGCAGGAATTTCCCTCGGCCGTGCGCTCCGATTAATAAACCGTGCACGTGCACACGGATTTGCCGCGGCCTTCCTCTTCTTTTTTTATTTTTCACCCAGTGATACTTGCCGGGCTCCATACATCTGACATCAGCGTGCAACAGTAACAGTAAGAGAGTAGTCACAGTCTGCGTTATCCAGATGCGCACGGAAAAGCCGTCTTTGAAGAGATCTGGTGCAAATACTGTAGAACAGGCGATCTTCGTTGCGGAATCCATTATATCCTTCATGTTGAGCCTTTTCTTGCATAGTGCGTGTTGGCATATTATGCAGTGGTAATTGAGGAAGTCCGGAAAAGCGTCGTGCTCCCTGCACTTGGCAATAAATCCATTCAAGCCGCGAACCATCGCGGGTGCTCCATCCGTGGTGATGAAAACCAATTTGAACACTAGGAGCTGAGTTTCCCCTTTTTTAAAAACTCAGCTTCCTTTTGGGAGCTGAGTGTCAATTTAGAATCTAAATTAAACAATAACTCGATGGCAAGCAAAGAAGGCGCTGTTGTGTGCGCCTGCGCATACCTGTCGTTGTGCGCGCATGGGCATGCCGGTCTGTGTACATCTGCATGACGCTGACTACCCACACTACCTCCGCGGTCGACTGGTAGACCGTGGTTGACACGTTGGGCACCCCTGTTCTAAGGCATCATTGCGGATAAGATGAGTAGGCATGTGGCTCAGTACATGAGTGCAGCACAGAGAGGACTTGGCAACAAAACCAGGGGAGCCAAGCACCAACTACTGGTCGATCGAACAGTCGCCCGAGACAGTAAGAACAGACAGACCAATCTGTGCACTGCCTGGATCGACTACAAGAAAGACTACGACTCAATGCTACACACATGGATACTGGAATGTCTGGAACTGTATAAGATCAATAAGAACCTTATGGTCTTCATCCCGAGCTCGATGGGGATGTGGAAGACAATCCTTTATTCAGAACTCAATGGGGATGTGGAAGACAACCTATTCTGCCCTCGCTGTAGTCAGTATAGCTAGACAGATAGCTAACATGGAATGGATTGAATGAACAGGATTGTCTTTCATTCCTCTCTTGTTGTATTTGTCAGAATCCTTCCTTACATTGCTCAATCCGTGCTTCGTGTTTGTAAAAAGCCAAAGGTTTACCCGGCTCTGTGTCGGAGCAGACTCGTCCACGATTTCCGCGTTGCGTTTAAACAGGTCCGTCCTTATATACAGTCCAACCGGGAACCAAATCAAAACACGCCTTAGGGCGGAACACAACCCTAGAGGCCAACTCAAGCCGATTGCTCAAGTCAGCATCAAGTGCGGCATATACCAAGGAGATGCAGTCACCACTGCTGTTCTGCATAGGCCTGAACCCCCTCAGTCAGATCATCGCAAAGAGTGGCTACGGATATCAACTCTGTAATGGGGCAACAACCAGCCATCTACTGTACATTGACGATGTCAAGCGTGAGCAATCGACTCACTGATCCACACTACCAGGATCTACAGCAGCGACATCGGGATGTCATTCGGGTTGGGCAAGTATGGCGGGATGGTCTCCAAGAGAGGCAAGATGATCAGAGCTGAAGGGATCGACCTACCAGAGGGCAACATAGGTGATATCCAAGACAGCTACAAGTACCTCGGTATCCCACAGGCTAATGGAAATCAAGACAAGGCCACTAGGAAGTCAGCCACAACCAAATATCTCTAGAGAGTGAGAAAAGTCCTAAAGAGTCAGCTGAATGGTAGAAACAAGCCATCAAGCCATCAACATGTATGCAATATGAGTCATCAGATACCCAGCGGGGATCATTAACTGGCCATAGGAGGAGATAGAAGCCACAGACATAAAGACAAGAAAGCTCCTCGCGATGCTTGGAGAGTTTCATCCCAAGTCCAGCACCCTGAGACTGTACACAAAGCAGAAAGAGGGAGGCCAAGGACTAGTGAGTGTCTGTTGGAAAAGTTCTATTCTTTATGCATATTATCGAGTGATTTTCCATGATTGTCATATATTGTCACATATTGTCATAAAGTGTGAGAGACTTAATCATTGAAATACTTTAAACACACATAGCCTTGTTTAGCCATGCAAATCACCAGTGCACCTATATAAGATGCCAGATGTCTTTTGGGTCATGATGCTCCAAAACTGAAGGTGCCAGACATTCTGTCTACACGAGTTTACTATTCTGCTGAATCATGAAAACAATGTAACCCCAATGATTACAAAGAAACAATAAGATGAGGGAGAGCGGACCGAGCACTCAGAGAGTGTTGTGAACAGACTGTAACTAAGTGTTTCCCTGTGTGCGTTCTCTCCTCGCGTGTAAAAGAAACACTACCTGTTGTGTCATTCTTAGTCGATAAGGGTTCAACAGTGTCAAAGCAACAGTCCATGATGAAACATCGAAAATCCAAGAATACATCAAGAAGATGGCCCCATAGGATGAGCTGCTAAGCAAATGCCTCAGACAGCAGAGGCCCACTGAGTGTGCAGAAGATGAGGAGCAGGCGACCTGGAGGGAAAAACCCCTACATGGCATGTATAATCGCTAAATCGAGGAAGTGGCTAACATCAATAAGACCTACCAATGGCTGGAAAAGGCTGGAATGGCAAACAGCACAGCAGATAGCAGCAGCCCAGACAGCACAGACAGAAGTACTGATCATGGCAGCACAAGAACAGGCTCTGGGCACTAGAGCCATAGAAGCCAGGATCTACCACTGTAGATCAGACACAAGGTGCAGGCTGTGCAAAGATGCCCCCAAGACAGTCCAGCATGTAGTGGCAGGGTATAAGGTGCTAGCTGGTACAGCGTACATGGAGAGGCAAAACCACGTGGCTGGGATAGTGTACAGAAACAACTGTTCCCAGGATGGACTGGAAGTACCCAAGTCCTGACGGGCTGTACCACGGTAGAGAACAACAGGGCCAAAGTACTGTGGGACTTCAGCACCCAGACTAAAAAACAGGTCCCAGCTGACCATACGGACATAGTGGTGGTGGACAAAGAGCACAAGAGAGCGGTGGTGATAGATGTGGCAATACCAGCAGATGCCAACATCAGAAAGAAGGAGCTCAAAAAGATTGAGAAATACCAAGGGTTGAGAGAGCAGCTGGAGCGAATGTGGAAGGTAAAGGCTAGCGCAGTCCCTGTGATTGTAGGAGCACTCGGAGCAGTGACCCCAAACTGGGAGAGTGGCTCCAGCAGATCCCAGAAATAACATCCGACACCTCAGTCCAAAAGAGAGCAGGACAGCTAAAATCCTGCGCAGAACCCTCAATCTAATTTACCCCGGGGGATACGTTCTAAAAATAATCTGCAATAGAAGAAATCCACTTTATTTTTTTATGATTATTATACATGTTTTAAGGCCATAAAACCCCTAACCGCATATTTTTATACACTTTTCTCAGACGGGCATTAACATTTTCTCACATTTCTCTCTTAATTAAACACTCTCAAAGTTCAAACTTTCGCAGAATAATTTTTTTTTCCCTGCTGTCACTGACCAGAGCTAAAGCAGACTCCATCCTTAAGATGGTCTTGTTTTGGACAGTTACAACCCTTTTTGCATCCCTGTTACAACTTATTACTGCTGTTGTCCTTGTGTTATTTTGCTCCTTCTTTATGTAGCGAACTGACGATTCATTTATGTCATAATAGCGTCCTACAGCCGCGTAACTTCCACCTTCCTTTAGCATGTCCAGAAGTCCAACTTTTTCTGTGATGGATAGCATCTTCCTCTGCCTTTAGGGTGCGACCGCAGGTGCCTTTTCCCTCGCAGTTTGTTTTCAATGACATTATTTTTATGGGTAGAAGACTTGCAAACATACAGTACAGCTCTTATGTAGGGAGCCCAGCAAGTGCAACTGAGTGAAAAAAAAAGCCACAAAAATCCATGCGCACGGTTCTCAGTTTTCACAATCCATGCGTACGGTTTAATAAAGTGTGTTCTCTGATTCACAGATCGCTTAGTTCAGAGTTCGGACATTAAGTTTATAAATGACAATGCATCCACTGAATTTACCTAGTAAGTGAGGGCTACTTTTAAAACAGCTGGAACTGCCAAGCACATTGTAAGCCCTTGAACGCAAGTGTGGGAGGACAAGGTAGCCCCTAACGGTGCCTGGCGCTGCTTGGATCGTGGAGCACGGCAAGAGGATAGCGAACATCAAAGAGAGGGTAGAAGATGTGAGATAACGGCAAATAAGGAAAGGAGCAGATGGTTTGGTAGCAACGGGAGAAGAGGTGCATAAACGGGTGGCATGGGAAAAGTTCCTGGTTCTTCCTCCTCTTCTATATGCGAAGAGAGGGTCGCTCGATCCACGAGTGGTGACAGGCAATTGATCCCAGAAATTTCTGTAAGTGTTTTTGTTTCCTTGACGAATAAATGAACTATCCTACACTGACAAATTTTAACAGCTGGTGGCTTATTTTGTCTGAACACCCAGGGACATCAAAGTGCGGTCCCTCGGCCGGGAGGCCGTAAAAGCGAACACCATGCTTCCAAACTCTGAACTGAGCGATCAGTGAATCAGAGAACACACTTTATTAAACCGTGCACATGGATTGCGAAAACTGAGAGCACAGTTTACTGAACCATGCACATGGATTGCAAAAACTGAGAGCACAGTTTACTAATCGGTGCGCACAGATTTCCAGCTGCTTTTTTTTTTTTCCTTTAACCTATGGTACTTTCTGGCCTCTGTACTTCAGAGTCACACTGCTAGCAATAGAACACTTATGTATATCTGGCAAGCCAAACACATTCTGTACTCCCTTAGCTAATCAGAACGCAGAACACATGTGCGGTTCTCCCATAGCTAATCAGGGGGCGCCGAACACAATACGCATTCATACTATATGCTGTAAAAAAAAAAGGCAAAATTACTCGCAAAAAAAAATCTGCGAAACAGCCAGGCCACAAAAGGTGAACCGCGGTCTAATGAAGGACCACTGTAATATAATACATAATATAATAATAATATAACTCCAACATACCTGTAAGGCAATTCCTCCTCCGGATAGTGCAAGTAGTAACGAATGAAGAACCTCTCTGCATCTTCTCTCTCACAGTCGGACACAACACTGCCATTCAATAGTGATATTGAGGGAAGCCTACAAAGGTCAAAGAAATTCATAATATTTTTCCCTCTGAAAGGTTCCGGTAAAACAATGCCATTAAGGAACCAGACAGTGACACTTTTCCACAATAACATCACTGACGACTGTTGCAACCGATAATAAACACTGTCGGTGCACATGAAGCATTTAGGCAGTGATTAAGGCAAAGGGATTCCCAATTAAGTATTGAAAACTGACATATCGTTTTGAAAGTACCACATTTTGATTGACTTGATGTGATTCTAATTTCTGTCCTTATCTTCCTGCAAAAACTGAGAAGTGGTAATTTTTTCACAGTATTCTAATTTTTTGAATTCCTGCTCTCATGGGTTTTAAGAGCTGGAGGCCCATATTATGTAAAAAGGAGCAAATAAATAATGAACTTGTTTGCATTGTGGCCCTAGAATTTATAATCTATGAAAGTTAAACTTTATGAATGGAATGATGGAAATAAATAAACTCTTCCATGGTATTCAAATTTTTTGGAAAGGATCTGCACATGGAGTTTGAAAGACAAACTCAGAGGGACAAATAATGGTGGAATTTGCAAAAGGACAGGAAATGGCAGGAGTCAACACATTTCTAGAAGAGGGAAGAGCACAGGGTAACTTAATAGAGTGCAAGAGGCGGCACATTGGTTAGAATATACATTGCATAGAAGATGTCTTGTCTTATTTGTACCCTCCATTTGTACCCCTACATTCTGCTGGGCCAATAACATCTATAGCCAGCACGAACCACTCATCATCGGTTCCGTAGCGAGAGAAGCGTTTCCACCCTGTTTCTCTGCTCCCACAACCCACCAGCAGACATGGCGAGGAGTCTCGGCTCCCTGTGGATCGTTATCCCCGCGGGCAGACAACAGAGACGGCGAGCAGAGAGGAACCAAGAGCGAGGCTGCAGGGGCCGGCGCACTACCAAGGCCACGGACTCACGTGGCTGTGCTGGCGCAAGCAAGGCTACAGAAGCAGCCTTCCAAACCATCAATCCCCCTACATCTTCCTCACCAACACCTCATCCCCGATCGATGAACTGAGGCCATAGCCGCATTCTGCTGGTTTCCCTTTTGTACCTGTTCTACCCCATGTAAATCCTGATTAATCATGGCGCCCCACGAGGTGACGTGTTTACTCGCCCTGCACCTGGACACTGCGTTGTTTATTTAGTGTTATTTCTATCTTATCACTATGTTTCATGTTTCATCGGAACATCTAACTTTCTTTCTCTACTATCTTAAACTTCTGTGCGTGCGGTACCTGGTGCAGGGCAGCAAAGTAAGAATTTCATTGTGCAGGGAAACTTGTTTCTATATTGTGCATATGACAATAAAGCTTTGAATCTTGAGAGTGTGGTGTGTCGGATGACTTTTGTCACTGGAAAGAGAAGCAAGTGAAAGCAAAGCGAAAGTTAACTGTGAAAGGTAAAAACTGAGTAAGGCAGTGTTGCCTTGAGTTCAGGAAGGAGTACGAACAAAATTAAGAGTGTGTACAAAAAAATCTGTAATCACGAAACGTGGGGAGACCAGTTCTACACACACAGAAGTATGCAATCGCCGATGATAAATCTCATCTGTTCATAACTGCCAAGCTCATGCATGTTTGGAGTCATTTGCATTCAGAAATGCCATAAAATGACCTTATTACACGGCTTGGGTGAATGCTGGATTCTGATTGGCCATTATTTGTCACGTGAACAGTCATTATTTTCGTATAATGACCGCTCTACTATCAATAACGAACCACTGTGAAATCAAAGTCTAAGAGAGAAACCTCCTGCACTCATGTCAATCCCACCGCATTTAGTCCTCTGGATTGTTTATGTACCATTGCTCGTGTTACGCTTCTTCACAGAACAAACATGGACAATTTCAAATTATTTTCAACATATTTGAGAAGTATGAAACTTTCAGTGCGTGTGTAAGTATGATACATGTGCTTCAAGCCGCGGCTACAAACACACGTCGGTGGAAATGACAGAGGCATTAACTTCAGAGTTCCCAAAGATGTCCCCTTCGCTTTGTCCAACTTTATCTTTGATGGAAATATTGAGATTAATGTCAATACTGACTTTAAGCAGGCCAGTGAGTCTTTGTTTTATCGATTCAAATGATTTACACACAGCAGAGTACCTGAAGCTGTGACGGCACTATTTTCCTGCGCGACGAAGGTAGCCTTCACTATTGCAGAAAACTAAAAGCAGCCTTGTCATGAACTATTTCTGTCGACTGTCTTATTCATGATGTTTTGAGCCGTGTAATAAGCGGGATAATATCCTCGTCGTCGGTTATTGTTGTTTGATAATCACCCCGAGGTGTACTGTATGTAGATTGTTCTGCTGTATATAGATTTTTCTCTTATTTCTTTTGTTCACCCTCACTCTATTCCTTTTACACTAGAATGCAGCACCTTAGGTAACGTTCACATTGCAGTCACAAGTGACCTGAATTATATTTTTTCACTCAAATGTGACCCATATCTGATTTGCTTTTGACAGTGTTAGCAGAAGTCACATTGAATCTGACATTTTCAAATCAGATTCTGGCCACTTTCAAATATGGCACTGAATCCAATACATATCGGATTTTTTGAATGTCATCGCAGTCTGACCCACACTGCCTGTTTTGAAAATGAACCCTCTTGAAAAAAAGTATCACAGCCTACTCTCACAGGCGGGAAGAGTAGGCGGGAGCAAGGAACAGAATGAAAACAAACTTGGAGGACAACATGGATGCAGGCAGCCAGTGTAGGGCTAGTGAGGTTTTAGACCTCCTAAATATTTGGGGGGGGATCTCGGTCCAAGCAAAACTTGAAGGTTCTTACTAGGGATGTCTGATATTGGCTTTTTTGCCGATATCCGATATACCGATATTGTCCAACTCTCAATTTACCGATACCGATAACAGCCGATACCGATATGTGCGCCGGTAAACGCTTCAGGAGCGCATAGGTGCTATTTCAGTGTGACGCAAGCATTGTTGTATTTTTATCGGTTTTTATTTTATCAGTTTTAAGGCTAAAAAATCTGATACCGAAATTACATTTTTATGCTAATATCAGGTGGATAATATTGGTGGGCCGATATTATCGGACATCTCTAGTTCTTAGCGTAACAGGTCTCTTTTTGAACAAATTGATAAAGGAATGTCAGAACAGGGCCATAAAAGGACCTGGTTGCAGTGCCAGCGCAAATATGAAGAGGCTAAAAATTCAAACCGATGTAGCGGCCGTGGCCGTGTCACTTGCCCATCTTATGAAGAGCTCAAATGAATTTTAGGAGACAGCTGCGCATGCGGATCAGTTCAGCAGCGTGAGCTGGTCACACACCAGTCCATTGACAGGCCACATTTTAAAACGTAATGTGGACAACCAATAAATAATATTTGAGCAATAATTTGGAACTGGGCATTAAGGCCTGCAGTCTGAATGTAGCCTTTGTTTCATTGCACAATGCAATTGCTGTTATGACAATAAAAGATTCCTGATTCCTGATTCCTTGGAGGTGCACGCCCACAGAGCTGTTCTGCAGAATGAACGAGTTGTGGTTCCTCCAGGCCACCGGGCAGCAAAGTTTAACAAAGACACACTTATATCGCAGATTATTTATGCATTGATTGAAGAAATCCTTTCCTGTTCACGTAACTGAATTCATTGAGCAATGGTGCTTTTATGGTGATGTGGGTGCAATTCATGGCTCACTTATTGGCTCCACAATTTGAGAATCCGGCAATGGCGTGAATTCCCTGTTAAATTTTGTCTTGTTGGTGATGTCTGTATGATAAGATAATTCTTATCTGTAAGATATGCAGTAATTCGGGGCTGGAGAAATTATTGCCCCAAACACGCCGGTATGATTCTCCTTAGGGTTGCTGCAGCTGTGAGATGCCGCATATGTCTCCAATCTCTCGCTGAAATGTCTCAGTGGCCAAAAATCCCAGGGTGGACACAGCAATATATGCCATGGTATGTTCCCTATACATACACACATTGATGTGTGTACGCATGGCTGACAAATGAGAACCATGGAGTGTACAGCAAAGTTGGTGAGGGGAAAGTGGCAGAGAGGTGTGTAGTGTTTCTTCTGGAGAGGCAGAAGACAAGGGACGATTGGTGGTGGAAAGACAATGTACAAGAGAGCATCAAGAGGAAGATGTTGGTCAAGAGAAAGTGGGAAGGACGGGGAGATAAAGTCAGTAGACAGGAATACTTTGAGGGTCAACAAATGGTAAAAAATGCTGCAACAAAGGCACTTGCTATGATGTATGTTTTAGTGACAGTGGCTCTGTCTAAGAGACAGAGAGCTGAGCAGAAATAAAAATGGTGAGGTTTTGGATGCAACCAAATTACATTTGGTTAAAAAATGAGACCATTAGAGCAACAAGTACTGTCGAACAATTTGGGGTTATGGTCAGAGGGTTAATGGTGAATTTTGGAGATAGCGCTGCCAGGTAGAAGGAAAAGAGATGGACCACAGAGAATGCTCATAAATGAAGTGCAGAAGGACATGAAGGTAGGTGGTATTTCAGTTGATGATTCAGAGGATAGAAGTAAGTGGAGAACAATGGTCCACTGTGACAGCCACTCAAGGAGGCAGCTGAAAGAAGAAGAAGTGGAATAAGTGGAAAGGAAGCAGAGGAAGGGAAAGTAATCTTACTGAAGACAGCATACCAGATTAAAAGAATCAGGAATCAGGAATCTTTTATTGTCATTACAACAAAAATTGAGTAATGAAACTAAGGTGCTCCATTCTTGTGTAAGACGGAAGGAAGAAAGAAGAAGAAGAGAGTTTCTATATACAAAAGAATATAAACACACATATATACATTATAATATCAGTATAAATAACTATTTAAATAGATATAGTAATATAGCAGCTCTGATGGGGCGGGAATGGGAATGTTGAAGCCGGAGTAAATAATGTAAATGTAAATGTGAATGCTTAACACTGACCGGAGTGTTAAGCACTCCCTGTAAGCTGTACTGTCCTGATGCTGTTGAGGTGACTTATAGCAGCTGGGTAAAAGCTGTTCTTAAGTCGGGTAGTACTGGATTTGATTGCCCTAAAATGCCTGCTTGAGGGCAGACATTCAAACAGTCCATGTGCCGGGTGCGATGGGTCCTGAAGGATCCTTTTTGCATTTCTCATGCAATGGGAACTGTTCTTGCAGTGAGAGGAGAGGGCTGCCAATGATCCTCTGGGCGGTCTGGATGACCCTCTGGAGTTCCTTCCTCTGCGCTACTGTGCTGTTGGAGAACCATGCACAGAGGCAGTAGGTGAGGATGCTCTCTACCGTGCAGCGATAGAAGGATTTCAGAAGTTTCTCTGAGATGCTGTATCCCCTGAGAACCCTCAGGAAATGGAGTCTCTTCTGAGCCTTCAAAGAGCCAATCAAATCAAGGGAGTAGGACAAACAATAATGTAATCAGCATGGAGGATGCTAGTGTTCGTTGGAACGTTGGGTTGGAAC
>OMPJ01034754.1:0-14202 GCA_900312935.1 Carapus acus | reverse complement strand
CCCTTTGTCACCGGTCCTGTTCATTATCTATATGGACAGGATTTCTAGGCGCAGTCAGGGTCTGGGAGGGGTCCAGGGACGCACTCTCCGAGATAGGGTGAGGAGTTCTGCCACCCGGGAGGAGCTCAGAGTAGAGCTGCTTCTCCTCCACATCGAGAGGAGCCAGCTGAGGTGGTTCAGGCATCTAAACCGGATGCCTCCCGGACGCCTCCCTAAGGAGGTATTCCGGGCATGTCCAACTGGGAAGAGGCCGCGGGGAAGACCCAGGACGCGCTGGAGGGACTATGTCTCCCAGCTGGCCTGGGAACGCCTCGGGGTCCTCCCAGAGGAGCTAGAGGAGGTATCTGGGGAGAGGGAAGTCTGGGCTTCCCTTCTGAGACTGCTGCCCCCGCAACCCGGCCCGGGATAAGCGGCAGAAGATGGATGGATGGATGTCAAGGTATTGGACATAACTGACTGACAGGTTATTGTAACCTACCTGAGCTCCACAGAGCGGATGTGACGTCATGGGTAAAGTGGGGTTACCTAGTGTGGTTGAGAGCTACCGTTCAATAATATTGTCTCAGTCTGGTGTGACATGCTGCTGCCAGCTTGATATTAAAGCACTTGTTCTACTGTTCATATAAACTGTTTCGGCATCCAGTTTATTATGACACAGTGTGTGCACATAAAATAATGATGGTGACAATGGAAATGCTTATTTCCGAGTACTCAAATGAGATCAGTGCGAGGGCCCTAACCTGTGACGCACGAGTACGGATTTGACTTTGATGGCGCCGATTATTTTATTTGTTATTGACAAACGAACACTGCACCGACTGATTCTATACATCTCATTTTCCTCGTTAATATGCCGAATAAGACGCGTATGTGACCGAGTTGGGTGGCCATGTGAGTGTGTTTGTCAAATCGGGTCACTGTGTCCTCAGCTCACCTCAAGACCATGTCGCCATCAACTGGCAAGCAGAGAGAACACCCTCTAATGACTTCAAGGAACGAGGGGAATTACACTTCCCAAACACTCAACCTTTGGCTTTTGTGGAGCACGGATCATACTCTGTTTTAGATTGGTGGGTGACAGATTATAAACAAATTTTAAGATAATCATTTAGCAAACATCAGTCATACACATTTTAGAACAACTAATAAACAGAAATTACAGAGCATACAGAAAAAACAATGATGGAAACAAATGACCACACAGAGATTCTTCTTTTTCCCCTAAAGTTTACCACACATTTTCTCCTCTCTACAATGTATATGGACAGCCTTCACTGTTGATTGGTTGTTACATCTGTGTGTAATCAACCAGATGCTTTGGGTGGAACAATGCTGGAGCATACTTGTGACTGCGAAGCGGCGCAGCTGCATCGGGGGGACGGCAAAGCAATGCAGATGCTGTTGCTGATGCCAATTGCGATGTCAGAGCGCCTCTGTTCTCTTGGACAGGGGTGTCAAACTGATCCAGTAAAGGGCCGTGTGGATGCAGGTCTTTGTTCCAACCAAGCAAAAACAAACCTGAGTCTACTAATTAAGGGCCTGATTGACTCAGGTGTGCTTCTGCTCGGTTGGAACAAAGACCTGCACCCACAAGGCCCTTTACTGGATCAGTTTGACACCCCTGCTCAAGGATCTTATGACTACTCACACTGTTATAGGGCATATCTGAAGAGAACTGAGAGAGAAGGGTGATATGAATTGGGCGGGGGGGACAGGGACGGCAATAAGAGGGCTCCTGGGCCACGGGGGACCTAATTGGAGGGCCCCCGTGCTATGGGGGACGGCAGTCAGAGGGCCCCTGGGCAATGGGGAACGGCAATCAGAGGGCCCCTGGGCAATGGAGGACGGCAGTCAGAGGGCCCCAAGGCTGGCCCTGATGTAGTGCCTCTCGTGAATACTCCCAAGGGAGCCCTTACGTTTACCAACTAGGGGTTCAAAGAAGTAGGGGGCATGCTTTCAGAGGGCCCTATGATTATGAAAGCCCCTGCTAAGGGTCGCGACTTCCGGCCATGTGGGGGCCCTAGGGAGAGCCCTAATGGGAGAGCATACTATTAAGAAAGTCCTCCAATTACAATTGTTCTTACAAAGGGCCTCTGATTTACCAAGGGTTTTGAATGAAAGTCCGTTCAGCGAACCCTAGTGCCCAGGACATGCTCGCTGTGTGACTTAATTTACGTGCACTATGCATGATACTGGTGGTGTTGCTAAAAACAAATCACTAAAAGTTGTGATTGACTCTCTGAAAAGTCATTAGATTATGTCATGACGTTACTATGATGTCATAACGTCACGCACAACTCACTGATCTCAAGAAAATGTGTCTACATGGCTATGTTGACAATCCAAAAGGGTACAGTTTCTAGATCAGGGTTAATGTGCAGTGCTGCTTAACCATGAAATAAGCTTCTGGTGGCGGTGCAGAGCTGAAGTTACATTAAAAAGCAATGATTTTGACACTCGAGAGATGTCTTTTTATAGTCGCCAGATTCACCAAAGAATGCAACACCTTAGTTTCGTTATACAATTAAATTAGTATAATGACAATAAAAGATTCCTGATTCCTGATTCCTGAAAAGTCGCTAAGTTGCTAGATGAGGTTTTAGTCGCTAGAGACTGCCAAAAGTCGCTAAATCTAGCGACAAAGTCACTAAATTGGCAACGTTGGATACTGGCAATATACGACATAGTCCTTGGAGTGCATCGAAACTGTCATTGCGACACGTCCAAAAGTTCATGGATCTCCAACTCCATGCAAATTGCCTGCAAATTGCATGCAAACACATAGCGACCATATCGTGAAGCGAGTGTCTAATAGCCGGGCTAGACTCAGGGGCAGGCTGTACAGTGGTCCAGTCACAATTCACAGCAGATTAACGTGTCATTATAACCTATAGTTATCTTCCAGGAGAGACTTGTTGACTTATGGACAGGTAGATATTCACCTTCAGAACACTGAGTTTCGCCCCGCTTTACTTTGTGGATTTTGCTTCCATATGTCCCCACCGTAAAGGGGTGTACTGTACACACCAACAAAGTGAAGTCTAAGTGAATATCCAATATCGATACAACACTCTCACATTACACCTTGCATTGCTTTTATCGAAACTCCTCACATAGCCGAAATTTTGGAAGTTTAAGTGAAAATCCAATATTGCTAAATCCATCCATCCATCCAAACCCCTACCAACATTCTCACATTAAAACCTTTCCTTGACTATCAGATTTAGCATCCAACACCCTATCAAAAAGCTCATTGACATTGACATTGTATTGTATTGTAATAATAGTGTACCTTAAGACTTAAAGCCATTGTAAGGGCTGCAGTATTATCAGTGAACAAATTTGGTCTAAAAAAAACCCCAAAAAGATCTAAGTGGAATTCCAACATCAATTTTTCAATGGACTGAATGAAGGGGCGAAGACTATCCCTCACAACCTGACCTTTCAGCTTAACAATTTGCTTTGTAGTCAACCTGTGCAACCTGACTTTTTCAGCAGTTTAACATTCGACAGCCTTTTTAAAGGATTTTACAATATCATATCATATTACATCATATTGTATTGTATTGTATTGTATTATATTATATTATATTATATTATATTATATTATATTATATTATATTATATTATATTATATCATGTTATATCATGTTATATCATGTTATATCATGTTATGTCATATTGTACAGACTTGATGGAAAATAATACCAGAATTAATACAATGAGAAACAAGAAATAACTGAATTACAGCAGGAGAATACATGAGAACAAGACAAGAATACAGGAATTAATAATAACTACAAATCACAAATGTCACAAATACTATATCAATAATATCAATGCAAATATGATGTGACCCCCTGAGAGCTCAGGTCCAAGGAAAAATACCTGCTGCTCTTTGTTTCACCCTCTGTGTTCACATCCAGCGCAGCTCTGTAGACAGAATCAAAAGAGATTCAGTGTGAAAATGTGTGAAATGGAAGCCTTCAGATTGTTTATTCCCACGTGTCAGCGTCTCTCCTGTGTGCCCACGCAGGCTGCGATAACGTGGTGATCCTGTGGAACGTGGCGTGCGGAGAGGCGGTGGTGCGGATAGACACCGTGCACGCCGACATCATCTACAGCGTCTCCTGGAACAGGGACGGCTCCAGGATCGTCACGTCCTGCAAGGACAAGAAGATGCGAGTGCTGGACCCACGCAAGGGCACCGTTCTGAAGGTGGGTTCCCCGGGGTTCCTCGCCGGAACGAAGCCACCCGTTACCCTGCGTGAACGCTCTCCCACACACGCGCTCACACGCTTACACTCCACTTTTCAGGAGAAGGACAAACCTCACGAGGGCTCCCGGCCGGTCAGAGCCGTGTTCGTGGCTGACGACAAGATCCTCACCACTGGCTTCAGTCGCATGAGCGAGAGGCAGGTGGCGCTGTGGGACCTGGTGAGATATGAAGCTTTTGAAGACCTGCCGCCATGGCCGCTCAGAGCGATGACCTCGCCACCTCTGACCGAACCTTCTTGTCGAATCTTACAGGCAAACCTCTCGGAGCCGCTCACCCTGCAGGAGCTGGACACCAGCAGCGGCGTCCTGCTGCCGTTCTTCGACCCAGACACCAGTATTGTCTACCTCTGCGGCAAGGTGGGTACACCAGTAAAGCTCTCACGCACCCTGGTACGCCCTGTGCCCACCACGCCCCGATGATGTGAGCCTCTTCATCACAGGGCGACAGCAGCATCCGCTACTTTGAGGTAACGGATGAGGCGCCGTATGTCCACTACCTGTCCATGTACAGTAGCAAGGAGAGCCAGAAGGGGATGGGCTACATGCCCAAGAGGGGCCTGGAGGTCAACAAATGTGAAATAGCCAGGTAGGGACGCCTACGTGTCTGCATACAGACCTCCGCACGCCCAGCCATCCGCTGACTGAGCGACTGTCACCCTGCTCCCAGGTTCTACAAACTCCACGAGAGGAAATGTGAACCAGTCGTCATGACGGTGCCCCGCAAGGTAACAAAAGAACCACGCTCCTCTCTTCGTCCTGGTCCTGCGTCCCATCCCTGATCTGTCCTGTCCCGCCGCACAGTCCGACTTGTTCCAGGAGGACCTGTACCCCGACACCGTGGGCCCGGAGCCCTCGGTAGAGTCCGACGAGTGGTTCGAGGGGAAAAACGCTCCCCCGGTCATGATCTCTCTGAAGGACGGCTTCACCGCAACCACTAAAGCTAAAGTCTTCAAAGTGCACAAAAGCCTCCTGAAGACCACGGCCGCCTCCGGGAGGACTGAGACGGACGGTGGAGGGGTGAGGCCGCCGGCGCCACCAAGATATGCAACGTTTCAGGCAGAAACGCTGCGTCTCTCTGACTCTTGTCCTTCTTTGTCCGTCCCTAAGGAGGTCCAGTCTTTGAGGAAGGAGGTGCAGGACCTCAAGCGGACCGTCGAGGAGCTGACGAAACGTGTGAGCGAGCTGGAGAGCAAGCTCTGAAGTCAGCTTATTGAGGACAGGCGTGAAGTCCCAATGTCCATGTGGGTGGGGAGAGACACAAAGGAAATTAAGGCAAGGTGTTAGAATTTTTTTTATTTGGTTTGTCTCATGGGAAAAAATGAAGGAACTTTTTTGTAATATATACTTTTCCAAATTGAAGGGTTGACTGACTGTGGAAAACCCGTAAAAACACAAACTTTGAATGAATTACAGTTGTACAACAAACTCCATGAGGTCTCTGAGGTGTGTTTGGTCCCTTTTGGTTACGTAGTCTCGCCATGAGTCACACACGTTAGTACAGACACACAAAAGATATGGATTGACACACACACAAGCAAACACACTAATCTGGATTCAAGCTGGTGATATGTACAGCGTGATCCACCCACAGGATCTGAAGTCGTTCAAACTATTCAGACGTGTCGAAACTTCCTCGTTTGGCCAGGTGGCTCGTGACACCAAGTTGGTGGCCGTGAAGCCCCGCCCCTCTCTACACCCGCTCCCATAACAAAACAGCTCGAGTATGTCGCCGGGTAACAAAACCGAGCAGGCTGCAGCCGTGGTTCGGTATTTACAGTAGCTTTTCCGCTATTTTCCCCAAACGGACCACGCCACCCCCTCCGCCTCGCCGCTCTGGCCCCCGACTACACGTAATTCTTGCCAGTGGAGGCGCTGTTGCTGTAGTACTTGGCGGTCCCGCCCGAGCCGCCGGACTTGGGCCTGCTGAAGCAGCAGAGCAGGCCCCCGCCCAGGAGCAGCAGGACGCCGGCCGCCCAGCCCACAAAGATGCAGGCGCCCAGCTCGCGCTTCTGGTTGGCCGCCACCAGGGGGTTGTTGAAGTCTCGCACCACGTGGTGAGCCGACCAGCTGACCGGTATGATGACCAGCAGGCCGCCCAGCAGCAGGCCGATCCCGGCCACCAGGCTGATCTTGGGTTTGGCGTCTTCGTTTTCCACGCAGGTGGTGAACTCGGCCCCGGCGAAGAGCAGCAGCAGGCTGAGCGCCGTGACCAGGCAGCTGATGATGAGCATGGCGCGGGCCGCCTGGATGTCGGAGGGCAGGACCAGCAGGGAGTCGTAGGTCTTGCACTGCTGCTGGCCCGTACTCTGCACCACGCAGTTCATCCACAGGCCCTCTTGAGTGGTCTGCACACGCACACGCACACACACGCACGCACACGCACACGCAAAGATAGAGAGAGAGGGAGAGGGGGCGAGACAGAGGGAGGGAGAGAGGAGAGGCGGGAGGGGGCGGGTTCGGTAAATCGTCTAGATTTCCTGCATAAATACTGTATGAGGACAGACTGATTCCTGTGTTTGTTATTCCTCCTTGTCCGACACTTCACTATGTGCAGCAGCAGATTTTACATTTTGAGGCCCTGGGCAACGTGTTTTTGGGGTGAGATGACCTTTAACTGTGAGATGCTGTAATCACTCCCTCACACACGTGCCCACAAGACTGATGATCTGGATATTTTCCGTCTCTCTTACCTGGGCGGTCACGATGTTGGACCCGGTGAAGGACGTGACTTTCCATCGGGGGACGGCCAAACACACGATGGCTCCGATCAGGCCCAGGACGCCGAGCGCCACACACACTAGCTGAACTCCTGAAGAAGCCATTCTGGGGACACAAGCAGAAGAAACGCTGTGGTGAGGGAAGTCCTTCTCACAGGAACAATGAACAGACCTTCATCTCTGAGGAGGCGTATCTTTTTATTCCCAGATCTCTTTCACACCGTGCAAAGCGGGGAAGGTGTGGGCGTTGGTGCTCAGGTATTATTGTTGCGCTGTGGGCTTATTTTAGCGAGCACATAGCTAAACACACACTCAGACGCCAAGATTGTGTTGCTTGGGGCTACGTTTTAAAACAGGCTCATGTCCCGACAGGCCCGCCACCTCCTTCTCCTCGGCCTCCTCCCACCGCACATTTGTTCAGCCGCTTCTGGGCGGGAACCTCTGGATCCCCCCACCAGGATTTGCTGGCGGGCTGGAAATGGTGAAAACCCCCACCAGACCAGACCAGACCGCTTTGTACCAAAACACGGACGGGAAAAAAAGAGCCAAAACTTGCAACCCCACCATGGAGAAGAAAGAAAGAGGGGATGGCTTTTGGTCAAATGGGTTACTGTCACGCTACTGATATTTGGCCTGTAGTGGTGTGCTCTCTGTTCTTTAGACAAAGTTAGACAAAAAGCATTTCATTTGTATTCTTTACAACAATTTCTCCAAAGTCTCCACTCTCAATCGGTCCCTGGAAGATCTTTGAGTGGTTTTGTGGCTCAGTTTTTCTACTAATCTCATGACAAATGTAATTGTAAAAATGTTTCATTAACCTGTGACCCGCCCTATTGAGAAATAATCTACTGATTTTAAATGGCGAACGTTTCACTGTAATCACCGCTATGAATCAGTTTTTGATAGTTGAAGCAAAATGTTAGGGTTCCAGAAGGAAGAGCATAATTGAAAAATGACTTACACCTCAATTCAACTGGCTAATTCATCCCAATATGAATGTCACTCCACACAGGGAGAATTTGACCAAAACAGAAGAATCCCTGCAGCAGCCCATCACGCTGTATCATTATTCATCTGGGATGATCTCATAGCGCAGGGCCTTCAGGTAGAAAAGGAATAAAAAGGTGCATACCTGGCTGTAGATCTCCTCCCGCTGGATGCTGGTCGCTGGTGTGGGAGCCTTGTGTAGTACGGGAGGGATGCGACGGGGTTTTTGTAGAGGAATGTGAGGTGTAGGGTGGGGCCGGGCTGGAGGAAGAACCGGGTCCTGACTGGACTTGTCGGGACGTATGTTTCCCTCTCTTTTTACGTCCATGAATTCGGGCTTGGGGAAGCGTTTGTGAGGTGAAGTTCATTGGCGAGGAACACGTCGTTGGCAGATGAGAGGCACAGTTTCCTTCTCGTGGGAGAAATGATGCATTCATGATTGCTGTGTTCTGTGTGGCGATAACAAAGATCTCAAATGAATCGGTGCACTTGTGTTGCTATGTCGATGAGTGGTGGAAAAAAAAACAAAACTTGACTCATCTGGGAGACCTCCCACTATCTCAGTCCTCAAAATTCAGCACCACCCAGTCTGCTCAGAACCGAGGATCATAGACAACCCCCAGACACGCGCGCACACACGCACGCACGCACGCACACACACACACACACACACACTGTTAGGCCCACAGGGACAAACAGGCTCACGCACCTCTGTCGAAACTATGACGTACAAGACGCCACAGACATTGTGGGGTTGAGGTTTTGCGTAAGAAGCTGCAACTGGTGGTTTGATGGATCATGGGATAGAAGAATATTTAAGACACCAGGGTGTGTTTAGAGACGCAATACACCAACTTGTCTTTGGAACGTGACTCTCATTCTGGATATGGCTTGTGTTGATCATGGAAGAGGATTTTTACTTTAGTTTACAAAACATTTAGTGTAAGTTACACTAATTTCATTCCATGACAGAACTGAATATTTAATGTAAGTATCCATGGGGATAAGAGAAGCATTTCTCTCAGTTTTAATTCTGATAACATAGAAGACTTATAGAAGACTTACAATCATGAAATTCAACCAAATAAATGTATCACTCCTGATCACCAAATGAAATAGATCTATCTATCTATCTATCTATCTATCTATCTATCTATCTATCTATCTATCTATCTATCTATCTATCTATCTATCTATTACAAGTCTTTCCGGTACTACTGTATGATCATGAATGCTTGAGTGTACTATGCAGTATGTGATGTCACCGATAGGCGACGCTGTTTGCGGAGTCTGTTGAATCCATTGACGTCTTTGCGCTCCTCTGCCATCCCTGTGACCAACAGTGGGGGCGGGGCTTACATTGTGATGGATTCTGTTATTGTCCAATAATATATGAGAATTTATTACGCGAACTGTCCCGTTGACCAATCGGAGCGGCGGTAAGGCAGAGGGGTCTCCACCTCACCTTCCCGGAGACGCTGTGGTTACTCGGCAGTGTTTTAAAGTTGTAGGGGAAAGAGTGTCGGGACCCGTGCGGACCCAGGGATCAGGGGCAGCGGCTGGCGCGAAGGAATTACAGTTTTCTTTCACCTGACAGGATCGGGAATTATTTATCTGGAGTAAAGGTTGGGCGATATTTCCTTTCCGTGTCGACGCGATAGCCTGTACCAGTGATGTAGCCGTGTCGGCTTCATCTCAGTTCATTATGGAGCTAGGAGCTAGGAGCTAACTCGGCTAACGCGCAAGCCCATTGATTGCCTTTACCCACATATAGCTCGTCATTTGGGTTACATACGCATCGTAGAAGCGACGCCAACAATTCCGCGTTATGTAATGTTAGTGACTGTGTGTTTTTAACTTTGACATATCCTCTTGCCATCGAAGGTGAGGACGGCACACCGAGGACTACCCGCAAACGGAAGAAAATAAAGAAAATGGCGGAGCCGGACAAATTAAACATCGACTCAATAATTCAGCGTCTGTTGGAAGGTGAGCAAGAGCTGAGCCATTATTTGGTCTGTGTCGATAGCTTTCATTCTGGAAAGGAATGTGATGAAGGGGGAATCCCTTTTCCCTGTACAAGTACAAGTTGATGGTAGCGGAGCCCAAGTTCAGTGGATGAAACCCGGGAGCTTCGCCCAAGCTCACAGTTTTTGGATCACGACCAAAGAATGCGGTCTGAAATCTATCGCCGCTCTCTTTGGACACCTTATCTTATCTAACTATGTTAAAAGCTTATCTAACTATGTTAAAAGCAGCTCTGTAAACCATTCGTGTTACTCGGTGCGAATAATGAGGAAATTGGTGGTTGATGACATTGCGCTGTGAAATTGGACGAGTACACAATGTTACACAAACAAACGCGCGCACACATTATATAAAAGAACATCAGTAGACGTGCATTTCTGACTGAGGAACGTGTGTGTTTCTAGTTCACTCAAAATCAAAACATCACACCCCTGGTGTCAATGAATCAAACAGAGTATTGAAGACGGCCGAGGCGTTTAGACAGAATAGTTGTTCTTTCCTCTTTCATGCTGCCTAAAGATATCCTCGGGTACTTTTTTGTTTACATTCTCTTCCCAAGGAGCTTCTCAGTTACTCATATGGCAGACTGTCCTGTGTCCTGTGCTCCGTGTTGTGTTGTTGCACTGGGTGGGATCTGATTACAGTGTGCAGTCACAACCTTCCCTCTGGGGAATCACGCACAAGATGTCCAAACACAAATGCTTCCATTGGCACATGTTAGCCACTGGCTCGCAAGCACACCTGGCTCCTTTCAGCCACATCCCACCTTTTTCTTACTACTTAGATTTGTGTCATCATGCCTTTTATCTCTGCAAAGACAACGCAAGACATCTCAATCTAGTGAGGTAGTTCATCTTTTCCCACCAACAGCACGCTGTCGCTTGACAGCCAGATGTGGAGACATTTGCCATACCGACACATACACACACTGTTTTCTTTTTCAAAGTGCCCACCGCACGTTGTATGGAGACACATTTGTCGTGTGTGTGTGTGTGTGTTAGTGTGCGTGTAAAAACAGAGCTGTTTTATCTTCACAGCCACATGATGATTGTATAAGAGGAACACCGAGAACATCAAACAAAAGTGGAGGTCTGATCTGAGCAGAGGGTCTAACCGGGTGTTTCCAAGCGCACTCTTCCCTCTCTCGTCTACTAGTAATCATATTTACTAAGATTCTCAATGCATTGTATAATAATTTGCACACATTTGCAAGTGTTCCTCCCAAAAACTATTTGCCCATGACGCCGCTCTTGCTTGTAGTTTGTGAGGGCAGCTGTGGTGGTGTAAATCCACACGCTGCTGCCCAAAGTGAGACACAGACACTGTGTGGATAACAGGAGTCTTCATTGGCAGTGTTTGTGTCGCTATTATCTGTCAGCCAGGTGTCAAACGGTCATTTAGTTAAAGCAGGGCGTGCAGGTTGGCCCAGCACTTGTGCGCTCTTGCTCGCTCTTCTCTGTGTTTGACTTTGACTTGGCACCCCGACGACTGCTGCTGCTGCCGTGTTTTGTGTTTGGATTGTTTCAGGCTATGATAAGTTCGTCTGCCAAGTGCAGGAGAAAACAAACACGTGCGATAACGGCAGTATTTTTATCCTCTGATGGAACTCAGCTGACCTTTTTGTCTACTTGCGGCCTTTTGCTGCGCAATAAATCAGCATTTCATGTTGCTGCGTCCGTTACTTGTGTGTGTGTGTGTGTGTGTGTGTGTGTGTGTGTGGCCCCAAACCACATGGGTTCTGGTTCGCTAGGGTTCGCTCCTCTTCTGCCCCCACTGTCTGTGGCCACTCTGACTGAGCTGGGAAGCCTTTTTTGTCCCTCTCCCTCTTAAGCTCACTGTCGCCCGCTGGCCGCGCAGCTAACTTTGGAGTGAGCCCAGTGGAGGCTTAGCGGGCCGTAATCCGGGTTTAGGGTGGCGGGCGGAAATGCAGCGTTCATACCTGCTTTCACTTGTCACGCTGCTCACATCAGCTGAGAGGCAGGACCGTTGTGATGCCTGCCGGCCGCCCCGTGCTGCTCTCATGACGCGGGCTCAGCTCAGGCGGTCACAGGCAGCATTAGCTTTCGGCGTATGCACTTTCGTGCCGTCGGCCTTTTCTTTGTCTTTCTATGGTTTTGTCTCCAAATGATGTATTGCACTGGCAGCTCCCGCCCACCCATAATACAGGCTTAACATAAGGCATTCATCTACTTTTGCACGCAGTGAATTGTTGTGTACCTTCTGTTATCTTCTCTTGATGGAGACACACTTCCTTGGTGGTATTTGTATTCTGTTCTCCCCGCAAAGGTCTTGTTTATTTGGTTTTGTTATTGTTTGGGTGTGCGTGTTTTCACCATAACACAGGAAGGTCCCCAAACGGAAAATTCAGTATTTTAATGCAGAGACCATTTTAAAACAGGCAAAATGAGCCTCAGAGAGTGAAGTGGAGGTGCTGAGGACAAAAAGACGGACGGAGACAGACGCTGACTCTTTACTCACCCAAGTATGACGCGCTCTGTGCAGAATCCAACCCGTCAGGAGGTTCATGGATTTTCAGAATAAAGGCGTGGGCAGGCAGTGCTCCTCTCTTCGTTGTCTTTGCTGACAGGTTTGTCTGGCTAATCTCCGTCTGCCCCCCGTCACTGCCCCCCGTCACTGGCCCATCTCTGCGGACCGCTCCAAAAAACGGATTAGAACCACGACGATGTAGCACAAAGTGCATCCCAAAGCGTGCTCAGTTGACCGGGTCCGCTTGACTCTCCTCACAGGGAATCGTTTCACAGGGACTTGTTCAAAACCATGTGCATCACACGCCGTGTACACATGTACACACACACACACACACACACACACAAAGACTGCATGTGTCAGGGAACAGCATCTGGTCTGCTGGCCAACCCATCGTCTTACCGTGAGAAGAGTTTTGCGTCAGGCACATTGAGAGTGGGCATTGCTTGTGCGTCAGCTGATTGTCAGGTGGAGGTGGTGTCCAGTTTCTCACCATGTGCAGATTCCACCGTTAGACGCTCAAATGCAGCAAAGCCGAATGTCCCTTTTGTCAGTCTCAGAAGAGGGACAGAGCCACGCTGGGCCTCTCTCAGATTCATCTGGTTGACGTCATGGCTTCATATTAATAAATGCCTGTACAGTTAATGTGCTGGTGCTGTGGACGGCTGGTGGCGCTTCACAGATCCCCTTGAGCGCGGCTGTGGTTCTGCTTTCACAGCCTTCACAGCCTTCACAGCCTTCCCGTTCCCCATTTCACGGGCAGCACGTCCAGGCGCCATCCTTCTGTACACTCGCAGTTGTGCATCTGACAACTGCTCGGTTACATCTTACCCAGGCGCGCGCGTGTGTGTGTGTGTGTGTGTGTGTGTGTGTGTGTGTGTGTGTGTGTGTTTGGGGAAAGGGGGGAATCTGCGGTGCTGCCAAAACCACACAAGCTCACACCGTGTCAAACAGCGCTCCCATGAGTAGCAGCAGAGATGAAGGGGGGTGAGCAGGAGGAGGAGGAGGGTGTGTGTGTGTGTGTGTGTGTGTGTGTGTGTGTGTGTGTGTGTGTGTGTGTGTGTGCGTGTGCCTGTGCGTGTGTAAGGGCTGATTGAGGCACTAGCAGACAAGACGGATGCCATGTTGGAGACGAAGAGAAGAAGAAGAATTGAGGCTGCCTGAGCTGAGGTGTGTGTGTGTGTGTGTGTGTGTGTGTGTGTGAAGCAGCTGCAAGATGTGAAAAACACCTTCACCTTTGCTCACCCTCAGTGATTGATGTAACCTGCAAGTCTCTTAAAACAGTGTGTGTGTGTGTGTGTGTGTGTGTGTGTGTGTGTGTGAAGCAGCTGCAAGATGTGAAAAACACCTTCACCTTTGCTCACCCTCAGTGATTGATGTAACCTGCAAGTCTCTTAAAACAGTGTGTGTGTGTGTGTGTGTGTCTGTGTGTGTGTGTGTGTACAGTCAGTACGCATGCCGTTGTGCTAACAAAGCAGCGCTGCTCTGCGTTTCCACGGCAGCGGGAGACATTAATGAGCTGAAAAAGACGAGTGGAAGAGTGTGTGACAGAGAGAGGAGAGGACAGAAGAGAGAGGTGGAGAGGGGGAGGGATGGAGAAAGAGAGAGAGAGAGAGAGAGAGAGAGAGAGAGAGAGAGAGAGAGAGAGGGGATGGAGAGAGACGGACGAGAGGACCTGAGCAAGAGAGGGAAGTGGAGGGAGAGG